>PVKM010029088.1:0-17970 GCA_004027735.1 Carollia perspicillata | reverse complement strand
CACCAAGTCCTTATTATATGAAATGTTAAAGGGACTTATCTAAGAAAAAGAAGATAAAAAATATGAACAGTGAAAGGACAGCAAACTCACAGTTATTAACAACCACACCAAAAACAAAAGCAAACTAAGTGGACAGCTAGATCAGGAGCAGAGCCACAGAAATGGAGATCACATGGAGGGTTAGCAACAGGGGAGTGGGAGGAAGAGTGGGGGGAAAGGTACAGAGAATAAGTAGCATAGACGGTGGGGAGAAAATAGACAGGGAGAGGGCAAGAGTAGTGTGGGAAATGTAGAAGCTAAAGAACTTATGACACATGGACATGAACTAAAGGGAGGAAATGTGGGGGGGAGGGGTGTTCAGGGTGGAGGGGAATGAAGGGGGGAAATGGGACAACTGTAATGGCATAATCAATAAAATATATTTAAAAAATAAATAAAAATTTCACCCCCCCCAAAAAAAGAGAATTACCTGGGGGGATTGGTGACGACACTACATAATCCTGGATCCCAAACCCAGAGATTCCGACCTTGTTGACCTGGGGCAGAGCCCAGGAGCCTGCAGTTTCAGAAGCGTCCAAGGTCCGATATGTACCGACCCTGAGGCAAAAAACCCACAATTCCATTTATTTATTTATTATTCTTTTATCGTTCAAGTTCAGCTGTCTCCGTTTTGTCCCCACACAACTCCATTTTTTAAATTATCAACCCTGAAGTTGCCTTGGGTGACATTGATCCTCCTAAAAGAAGAGAGATTAATACTCAGGAGCCATAAAGGGTAGGGGTGGGCCATCCCTGGGTTTGGGAAATGGAGCTCAGAAAGTTTGGGAGCACTGATCTAGCCCAATTCCTCCACTTCAGAGCTACAGCAGTGAAGACCCAGAGGGGTTAAATCACTTCCCCCAAAGTCACACACTCAGTGCAGAACAGAGGGCCCTGGTCTCCTGCCCTGGGCCCTGGGAAGCTTTCCAACCCCAACCAGCCCAAGGGAAAGCGCCCTCGGGTTGGAAGGCAGCTATTCTAAAAGGGCTGAGTCTTACACATAAGCTGGCTTACTTTACAGGTAACAGCTAAGGAAGAAGCGATTCCCAAGTTTTTTGCAGCTGCCTTAAGGGGCAGTTAGTTAGCTTTTTAGGTTCACCCCCTCCAGACAGAACAATTTTTAAAAAATGAGCCCATTCATTTAATCTATTCTTTACCTTTGATAAGCAAAGTTTTGAAAAATAGCTAGAAAAAAATGCCCTGGGGTTTTGTTTCCAGGTTAAAACTTCCAATAACTTTGTTGTGTGGGAATGTTCACTAACCACAGTGTAATTCTACAGGGTGGTTTGCAAGTGTCTTTGAAATCTTTTAAGATGTTTATTTATTTACTCTTAGAGAGAGGGAAAAGGAGGGAGAAAGAGTTGGAGAGAAACATCTATGTGAGAGAAACATCAATCAGTTGCCTCTTGCACACCCCCAACCGGGGACCTGGCCCCCAGCCCAGGCATGTGCCCTGACTGGGAATTGGACCAGCGCCCTTTCAGTTTGCAGCATGATGCCCAACCCACTGAGCCACACCAATCAGGGCTGAAATCTTCTTAAAATATGCGTTCAGCTTTATAAAGACAGCTGTCCATGAATGGGGCACACTCCCCTCTGAAAGTGGGTGGGGTGCATCAGAAGCAGTGGCATTCACTGTGTACGTGAAGCAGAAAATAATGCGGAGGTGCAAGTGTCTCTGTAGACAAGAGAATTGTTAGGCATGAATTACACTTACCAACAATTCTATTAAACTAACTTAATTTTTAAAATGAGCTGCTACTACTGTCCTCATTTGGTGGTAGCCTTTTACAAGGAATGAGTGAATTTATTCCTATATTCTGCTAAGTTGATTAATAAAAAATATTTATTGCACAAATCCTTTTTGTTGACAAGTTAAAATGGAGGCTCATCTTTCATATCTCCCTGAAGATTGCCACCTTGTGAGATTGAAAATACTCATTAAATTCCATCACCAGACAGGCACAAATGAGAGGGTGATTGTTTTCGAGCATGTGAGGGGAATCATTGGTAAACTCATTTGTTTGGATATCATTAACAGAACAATCGGTGACGATCTCCAGGGGGTCCTCATGACCTTTGCTCGCCATCTCTTCATCATCCATCAAGAAATATCAGCACCTAATATGCAAGGCGAGACCAATTTTAAGGTGAGGTGTTAATTAACTAACGATTTTGGTTGATTTCTATACAAGGGCTGAAAATACCTCATGCTGTATTGTAAACAAGTGCTAAACCATTTTTTTTTATTGTAAGCAGTACATTTTTACAGTGTGCAGGGTCAATATTGTAAGGTTTTCGCTGAACCCGTTAGTTAAATTTAATAGTTTGAAACTTTTTCTTTGAAATATAGTAGACTTATTTTAACTTGCTACCATTTCCAAACCCAGCTTATAACACAACAGGGCTTTCTGATGGTGGGGGTGGAATTAAAACGCCACAGTGGAACCAAAACAGAGACGGTCACAGCCCAAAATTCTGAATATAATCTACCCACACGTGGATTGTCTGCCTAGGGACTCCTGGCGAGCCCGAATTTCTGGAGGCAGGGAAGTTCTGAGGCCAGGACGAGCAGAAGGGAGCCTCAGCACACACGTGGGCCCTGTGCTCCACCCTCTCCAAAGTGGGGCGAACGTTTGGTCACTAACCTTCAAGGCTCCCTGATGGCCTTTAAAGACGTCGGTTCCGATGATCCAGTCATGTGTCATAGACTCAATGTCGCTGAACTCCGGAAAACAGGAGCAAGATCTGTACGAGAGTTTTTAAAATACCAGCTGAACAGAAATGAGCACTCGGCATTGATTTTCGGGTTTTTTATCTGATTTCCAGCCTGGCCAAGCCTTCATCATGTTGGAGCGGGTCAAGTGACTCCAAAGGCTCCATTGGAACGCGTATCATTTTCCTCTTAAATGGGAAGCCCAACAAAAGCGCCCTAAGAATATAATTGTTGACACATTGTTTCCCTGAGCTAGGGCCTGGTTCCTCTAGCCATGGCAACGATGACAATGGTGATTCACTCCTCCATGTGATTTTATGAGTCGCAAGACTGACCATTGCTTTGCCGACAACATGACTGAGAAGATTCAATAAAAAATAGACCCAGTGTTGTATCAACTTTCACTGGTCCTAAAAGATCTATGCTCATAAAGTACTTAGTAATGAATTTAACAAAGTGTAAATTCTATCCACTAAAAACTACAAAGCATCATAAGATGGCCCAAATGAATGGAAAGATTTTCTACTCATGGACTGGAAGACTTATTCTTGTTAAGATGGCAATACTCCAAAAATGGATCTGCGGATTCAATGCAATGCCTGTCAAAATCCCAACAGGCTTTGTTGCAAAAAATGTACGGATGATCCTAAGACTCATGAGGAAATAAAGGGACACAAGACGGTCGAAAGAATCTTGAAAAAAACACACAAAGTTAGTGGACTCATACTTCTCAATCTTAAAACTTACTGCAAAGCTACAGTGATCAATCAACACAGTGGGGTACCGGCACAAGAATGAGCCTCTAGATCGAGGGAGTAGCATTGAGAGTCCAAAATAAACCCATACATATGTAGCCAAGTGATTTTCAACAAGGATACCAAAACAACTCAATGGGAAAAGAATAGCTTTGTAAAACCCCTGTGTAAAATATCACAGCAAGACTTTCGTAAAATACAACAGCACCATTTTTAACGAATGGTGCTGGGAAAAATGGACATTCGCCTGCCTAAAACTGCACCTCTACTACACATGGCATATACAAACATTAAGTAAAATGCACCAAACACTTAAATGTAAGTGCCAAAACTACAAAACTGAGGAGAAAACATAGGTATAAATCATCATGATCTTCTGGTTAGCAATGGTTTCTTAGACAGGCTACCTTAAGTGCAAGAAACCAAAGTAAAAATAGTAAGTTGGATTTCATCAAAATGAAAAATGTTTGTGCATCAAAGGACGCTATTAAGAAAGTAAAAAAATAACTTACAGAATGGGAGAAAATATTTTCCAGTCATACATCTGATAAGGCTCTAGCGCCCACAGTATATAAATTACTCTTCCAACTCAACAATAGAAAGATAACCTAATTTAAAAGTGAGCAAAGGGATTTGTTGTAACAGATTTGCCACCAGAACACAGGGGTCATGAAAACCAGCACTGAATCAAAGCCAAAGTGGAGAAGGAAAAGACTCACATCCACATTCTGGTCATTGGACACATAGACCCCAGCAAGCCCACCACTACCAGCCATCTGATCTACAAACATGGTAGGATCGACACAAGACCATTGAAACATTTGAAAAGGAGGCTGCTGAGATGGGGAAGGGTTCCTTCCGATGTGCCTGGGCCTTGGATAAACTGAAAGCTGAATGTGAGTGTGGTGTCACCATTGATATCTCCCTGTGGAAATTCGAGCCCAGCAAGCATTATGTGAGCATCATGGATGCCCCAGGACACAGAGACTTGATCAAAAACACGATGACAGGCACATCCGGGCTGACTGTGCTGTCCTGATTGTTGCTGCTGGTGTTGGTGAGTTTGAAGCTGGGATCTCCAAGAATGGGCAGACCTGTGAGTGTGCCCTGCTGGCTTACACACTGGGTGTGAAACATCTGATTGTTGGCGTTAATAAAATGGATCCCACTGAGCCGCCCCATAACCAGAAGAGATACAAGGACATTGTGAAAGAAGTCAGCACCTACGTTAAGAAAATGGGCTTCAACCCTGACACAGTAGCACTTGTGCCGATTCTGGTTGGAATGGCGACAACATGTGGAGTCAAGCGCTAACATGCCGCGGTTCAAGGGATGGAAAGCCACCCATAAGGTGGCAGTGCCAGTGGAACCACACTGCTTGAAGCTCTGGATTGCATCTTGCCACCAACTCGTCCAACAGACAGGCCCCTGCTTCTGCCCCTCTAGGATGCCTACAAAATTGGTGGCATTGGTGCTGCCCTGTGGGCCGCATGGAGACTGGCATTCTCAAACCTAGCATGCTGGTCACCTTTGCTCCATACGTTACAATAGAAGTAAAGTTTGTTGAAATGCACCATGAAGCTTTGAGTGAAGCTCTTCCTGGGGACGATGTGGGCTTCAACGTTAAGAATGTGTCTGTCAAAGATGCCCATCCTGGCAATGTGGCTGGTGACACCAAAAATGACCCACCAAAGGAAGCAGCCAGCTTCATAGCTCAGGTGATTATCCTGAACCACTCAGGCCAATCAGTGCTGGAAGTGCACCTGTTCTGGATTGTCACACAGCTCACGCTGCTTGCAAAGTTTGCTGAGCTGAAGGAGAAGATTGGTCATCAGTCTGGGGAAATGGTGGAAGATGGCCCAAAGCTTTTGAAATCTGGTGAAGCTGCCGTCATTGATAGGGTTCCTGGCAAGCCCGTGTACGTCGAGAGCTCCTCTGACTATCCTCCTCTGGGCCGCTGTGCTGTTCATTATGTGAGACAGACAGCTGCTGTTGGTGTGATCAAAGCAGTGGACAAGAAGGCAGCTGGAGCTGGCAAAATTGCCAAGTCTGCTCAGAAAGCTCAGAAGGCCTTTCAATGAGTACTATCCCCAATGCTTGCCACCCCAGTCTTCATCGGTGGTGGGAGAATGGCCTCAGAAATATTTGTCTCAATTGGCCATTTCAGTTAATAGTAGAGGGCTGGTTAATGATTACAATGCATTGTAAATCCTTCAGAAGGAAAGGAGAATGTTTTATAGACCATTTGGTTTTTGTGTGTGTGTGTGGTGGTTTTTAAGTTATTAGTTTTTAAAATCAGTACTTTTTAATGGAAACAACTTGACCAAAATCTGTCACAGAATTTTGAGACCCATTAAAACAAAGTTGAGAAAAAAGTAAAAAAAATAAAAGTGAGCAAAGGATTTGAATAGACATTTCTTCAAAGAAGATACACAAATGACCAATAAGCACATTAAGTAATGTTCAGCATTGTTAGCCACTAGGAAAGTGTAAATCAAAACCACAATAAGATACCATTTCATACCTAAGATGACTATAATAAAAAGACAGATAATAACGAGTGTTGACAAAAATATAGAACCCTCCTTTATATAGTTGGTAGGAATTTAAAATGGCGTCACTTTTGTGTATTGTTTTACAGTTACTCAAAAAGTTAAACATAAAATTACCATATGACCCAGCATTTCCATGCCTAAGTATACATCCAAGATAACTGAAAATATATGTTCACACAAAAACTTGTGCATTAATGTTCATAGAAGCTTATTCATAATAACCAGAAAGTAGAACCACCCAGATGTCCATCAACTGATAAATGGGTGAATTGCATTATATTATATGGCTAACACTCCATACAATGAATATGTAGGTACAAATCTTCATGACCTTGTGGTTTGCAATTGTTTCTTAGATATGATACCTAAAGTGCAAGCAATCAAAGCAAACATAGATAATGATACAACGGAATATCATTCAGCCATAAAAACAAAATAAAGTTCTGACATAAACAACAACACTGATGAATCTTGCAAACAATTTGCTAAGTAAAAGAAGCCCAACTCAAAAGGCCACATATTGTACGATTCCATTTATATGAAAGGTCCAGAGCAGACAAAGCAATAAAGACAGAAAGTGGATTAGCAGTTGCCAGGAGGTATGGGAGGGGGAGATGCAGAATGGTTGCTAATATATAGAGAATTTTTATTGAAGTAAATTTTTACTATGTTCTGGAATTACATAGTACTGATAGGTGCTTGTGAATATATTAAAAGCCACTGAATTGTACAATTTATAAGGGTGAATTTCATGGTATGTAAATTCTACCTCAATAAAAAAAATGGCCAAATAAAATAAAATGGAAAGGTGCCATTTTTTCCCCAGAAACCAATAGAAATAAATACTCCCATCATCCTACTAGCCATCATTTTAGGCTGACTGGACCAGTGACTCTCAAATTATTTGTTTTACTTTTCCTGACCTATAACGGATCAACATTGTAAAATATAACAAAAATGAATTATTAGAAAAATTAAAAAGTAAAGATGTATAAAATATAAGCCCATTTCTTTCATTGTTACATTTAATAGCCATTAAAATTTCTGTAAATGTTTCCAAGTTCTTACTCTCAGGCTTTGTACTGATTTCGTCAAGACTGACAGCCAACAATTTGTAGACGGGTGCTGGCTGGCAGAGCACACTGGGAGTCCAAGTGGCTGAACCGCACTCCCCTCCAAAAGGGAGCAAGTGCCTGGGCGTGGGGGCGCTAGAGGGAAGAGTTGCAAGAGGCGTTTAAGTAATGACTACTATTTTTATTGTTCATTTACAGACCACCATTAACGATATTGAAGTCATTCTAGGAGTAACAGAGGAAAACAAAATGAGATTTGAAGAAGAGCTACAGTCTAACGATGATTTAAAAAAAAAAAAGAAAACCCTCTTAACCTGATAAGTGAATGATCCTGGAATACATTACTGATTTTGGATTCCAATCTGGAGCCAAGAAAAGGCAACGTTTCTTTTACTGTTAGGAATAAAAAAAAGGTGAAGAGAAAAAGTTAGTTGCTTTGTTTGCTAAGAGGTATATCAGAACAGATTATAATGTAATGCCCTATTTTAAAAAAAATTGTTTATTTCACTTATTAAACCAAAACCTATTTGCATTTTCACTTGAGAGTATTGAACAATCTCTTCCTCTTTCCAGACTCCAGGGGTCGGGGGGCGGGAGGGGAAATAACTAACAAGAAATTTACAAGACTTACTAATACCACTTCTACCTCTTCCTAAATTTCAGGATAATGGAGATTTTGTTTTTAAAGCTTTATAAAGTTTTCTCCTCCTATTTCTAATAGTAATTTGTCTTCTGCACATAAAAAATTAAATAAAAGCTTAATCATTGATATTTGGCAAAACAAACAAAAACATCTTTTCTAAAAGAAAATTACATTTGTATGTATTTTTAAAGAGACCCTTTATCATTCATTGTATTTTTATTTACCAAACCACTATTGTTTATTGTTGCTATTTTTCACAAAATTAAGGCAAGCCAATGCCTAGTTAACTAAAGCATCAGAATTTGTCTAGGGGGCAGTATCTGCTCTTAGTTTAGGATACAGTGTAACTCGAGCCCTGCAGCTTGAACAAACATTTGTATCCTCTCCTTCCCCACTGATCACAGCAGCAGGATTTTTACAAGCTTAGTTCAACAGCACCTTTAAAGGGCGAATTGTTAAAAGTATGCAGTGCTGACATTAACTCTCAGCACTTGCTTCACAGTTGTGCAAACTATTTATTCAACATCCAGCTTTAACAAAAAGCGAAAGAAGCAAGTGTCAACAGCAACATTACACAGTTGTCTTAAAGAAGGATATCTTTATAAATATTGGAGTATGTTGGGGAAAGAAGGGGTATTTTTTCCTTATGGGGTTTCCATAATTTTTCAACTTTGCCTCAGCCACAGGCTGCGTTTCTGCAATAAAATTAACGTGTGTCTGTGTGTGTCAGCCTTTGTCTCGCTATAGTTGGAAATACATTAATTAGCCAGGTTTCCCGCCTGTGCTAGGTACAAGGATGACCTCTTTTTCTTGCCAGATCGCTCTGATCCATATGAGGGGGTCCATTGTCCAGACACTTGACGGATAGGAAGTACTACATGGCCATTAGAATCTCCCCTTGATTGAAGCCAGAGCAACATAAGGTCCAAGAGACTCATTAGTTCACTGGCACGATCGTGTCCTGAGAGTAAATGAAACCCTCTGTCTCCTTATGGCTCTCATCTGCTCTGCACTTTAAAAGAAAACTGTCTCTGTTTTGTTTAGCACAGCAGTGGACCTTTCACTCGGCTTGGTCCCCTCTTAACTGAACAAAACTGCGAAATCTATCGGGGAAGTTGTGTGTGTGGATTCTGATTAGCACTCTTGAACCTCAAGCTGCTGGCAATCGTCAAATGAGCTCACTCTCCCGTTTTGTTTTGTTTTTTACCCACATGATGGGTTTCTCACACAATGCACTTTCCTTCTCTGCATGCACACAGAATGCCTTGTTCCAAATTCAGGCCTGATACCCAGATTCGTTCGGGTCTCCCTAGAAAGTGAGTACGGTTCTCTACCTAAAACCCTACAGCTTCAAAGGGAAAGGAGAAAAATTGGTATAATAAAACAATCACTTCAAGTAATTAAGTGGAAGAAGCCAGAGGACCAGATTAAATTAGTGAAATGCTTTAATTACAGAACATTTGAAAAGAAGCATAGCCCATTATCTTTTAGCACACACGTGCAGCGAAGGCACCATGCTATTGGTAAACCCAGGTAAGTTTGAAAACATTCCATCTATGTGTACAATGTCTCCTAAATATAAATTAATCTTGATTACTTGGTTTTTACTACTCTAAAGAGAAGAACGAAATATTTGTCAAAAAGAGGGTTTTTTTTATTAATCATGTGCCATTTAGGGGGACGCAAACATTTAACAGTAGAGCTATCTTTGTATGAGAAATGACCCATTGTGTAACAGTGAATGTTTGCAGTGGTTTGAGAAGCGAACCGTACTACCATTATGGAACGCACTAGTAGGGGATAATAAGTATCTCCCTTTACACGTTGCCCATTGCATACGAAACCAAAATAGATGGTACTTAATGGCAAACTGTGGCATCTACTTACCCGCCTTGCACTATCTACTTACATTCCCTTTTATTGAACTCTATGGGCTCGGGGCATGCAGCACTAGCAGCTTTATACACATTACTCTGTCACCCCTTTCCAACAACAGCGCCTGTGAGCAGGTACCACCCCTGCCTCCACCTTACAAACGAGAGGAAGGAGACTTAACGCGGGCGTTGCGTCCCGTGTCTCAGGCTCAGTGAAGTTTGGGATCTACACTCTGTCACCACACATTCCAGCATGCTGTGCAGGAGGCTGAATGTCGCTGGTCCCAGATCAAAGGGCTTGCACTCTTATAACAAACTCTTGTGTGGCTTCAAGTACAGAAGGACAGTTTAACTTACACACACACTCCCTGCCAATGAAATCAGCTTGCACAATCGACAGCAGTGTGGGATGTGATCACAGAAATCGGGAAGAGGGGGTGGTGTCAGCAGAGCTCCCCGGTGACGATGGGTCTGTGAGACCTTGTGGAGGACTGGTGGGGGTTAGGGGGGCACTGTGTGGAGTGGGGGGGCTGGGAAGTGCTGGGAAGTGCACCCCATAGTTCCATCTGAAAGATGGGTGTGAGGGCACGAAAATGGGGAAGGGCTCAAAAAGACTTCCAACAGGATGTGGAGTGACCCGGGAGGACTTCAGAGAGCGGCTCGGCTATGTCATCCTAAGAATTTCAAGTACCCTATTTTTCAAGTATAAAAAGATGTATTTTATTGTAAGTAATATATTTCAGATAAACCATCTGAAAGCTTTAACAATTAATAATCATTTGTATTCATCTGGCACCTTTCTTCTAAAAAGCTCAAAGCATTTCACATTTATTATCTCATTAATTCCCAACACTGTCCCTGTGGGGAAGGTAATAAGTATTTTAACATTTAAATGTTTACCTTTTAGAATTCCTCAAGCATACATTAATTCTATTTCCCAAAATGTAAATGTTCACTGGTTTTATTTTACTGTTTCTCTGGCTGGAATGTGCATAACCCATTTGTCCAACTCTTTAAATGTGTCAGTCATAGTAAATCTGATTTGAAAAACTATAAACTGAGTTGCCAAGATATTGTGAGAGTGTAGCTTTGGCGGAGGGAGGAGGCGTTTGACTTTGCTTAACTCACTGGAAGGAGAAGTTTGGTCCCACCCATTGCCAGTCCAGATGTGCTTCTGCCATGTCCCATTCTTTCCAAAAGGTGACCTCAGAGGGTGAAACTGTGTCTGAAAGCCTCAGGCAGACTGGCCTCCTATTTCTTTGTCTGCGCCAATGAGGAACAGAAATCTGACGTGTTCTCCTGGGAGTTGCGTCCCAAGGAGCTCCCGCACAACGAGGGCCAGAAACTTGTCTCCCCAGCCCTCCCTCTCGGTGAGCTGATCATACCTTCCTCGATTTTCTAACTAGAAAAATGGCGGATAGTAATACCTGCTCCTTAGGGAGGCAGCAGAGATTAATTGGCCAATATTAAGAGAATGTTTCAAAGATGAAGTATTCTACATAAATGTTTAAGTATTATTATTGCATTCCTTCTTCAAATGGAAGTTCTAACTTTGAAATGTGATTATACACTTTCCCCCAAACCCCTTAATAACCACATATATAGGTTTATTTTTCACTCCAACAGTCTAACTCGTGGTTGTGAAACTTTATTGCACTTGATGGAGGGCCCCGGCTTTTATTAGTTTTAAACTGCTGGTTTCTGGGGTATTTATGTAAATGAGGGAAAGATACCAAAACAGTAAATAATAAGCATGTCCCTGCTGTTTAAAAATCTGTTGGTAAAAAAAAAATGTGTTTTGTTATAAGAAGACCCTACACATAGCACAGAAAAATATAGCTTTGGCATCTACGCACAGAGCAGTGTTTTTGGTTTGGGGGTCTTTTTGATGGTAGTTTCCCTGAGCATTTCTTACCCATTTTGTTAACATTTTGTTTCATTTCCACACTCGTCACTGTATACATCACATACACGTGTGCATGCATACATATTGAGAGAGAGAAAAGTGAATAAAATGCTGTATTTTAAGATTTTTTTCTTTATTTAACAACATGTTATAAAGTATACCAGATGGCTAATTATAGCTCCCGGAAACAAGGGCCACACCCAAGTTTATTGCGGTTGTCTCGTGAAGAATGTTATGATGAAATCATGGTCCCATAAACTCAACAACAAAACAGCCAACCTTCCTTTAGTTGCAAAATAAATTTGATATTCAAACTCAGATTTTGGTTCATTTAAAGATTCATGCTGCTTTGCTTCCCAGCAGGTGACACAAAATACCTACTTTGTAATCACTGAAAAACTCAAAATTATCTGACAACATATTCTTCATTTCCAGGTCTCCTTTACAATGTCTTTCTACTTCTTTTTTGGTTTGTTTTTTAAGTTCAATGTCTATAGCCACATTCCTAAGCCAAAACTTTATAAATCATTTGCAACAATAGTGAAAAGCCAGAAAGATCTAAATGTTCAACAATAGGGTATTGCTTACAAATTATGGAGTAGCTATCTAGAGGGACTCTGTACAACTATTTAAAGATTGACCCCGCATCTACTATACAGTGCAGTCATTCCACTCCCAGTCACTCACCCGAGAACAGAGAAAGTACATGCACAAGACTTTCTGGTGAACTTTCACAGCATGTGTGATGACCCTGAACTGGAAATGACCAAACGCCTGTTGTCGGTGGGGGCTGATAAAGAAACCGTGGGACAGCCTTACAGTGGAATACTACTCAGAAATGAAAAGGAATGAACTGCTGATAAACACAGAGATGTGCATGAATCTCCATATATAGGCCGGATGAAAAAATCCAGACAAAAGAGTACATATCCATTTATATAACATCCTGGACAATACAAACTACAGTGACAAAAAGCAGGTCAGTGGTTGCCTAGGGCATGTGGGCTGGGGGAGTAAGTAGGAGTATAAGGATCACAAAGGGGCAGAAGGAAAGTTCTGGGGGTGATGGGTAGATTCACTATGTTGACTGTGAAAGTGGTCTCCTGGATGTATACAAGTATCAAAACGTATCAAATTATACACCCTAAAAATATGCAGTGTTTGAATGTCTGTTATACCTCAAAAAGCTATTTTTTAAAAAAATCATGTATTAGAATGTTAAATTAAAAGAAAATAAAATTATATAAAGTGACGCATATTTTACAACTGCATGATTTTTTTAAATGTGTGCATTATATGTGCACACACATACACAAGACTATAATAACAGACCCCCAGATGTTAACAGTGCTTGCTTCTTAACAGTGGACTTTTTCTTTCTGTATTTTTTGGTTTATAATGAACCTGTTTTTAATAAATGGAGCAAGTGAAACAAGACTCTAATTCAGAAAAGGTTAGGTAAGAAAAATACATGAATGTCTTTATTATTAAGTTCTGCTATCCAAAGTGACAAGGATATATTCTGTGACTCTATGCCACCATCATCAAAGTCTCAAAGGGCAAAATTTTATCTATCACACAAGGAGGTGATTTCTTTTTTATAGCTTTCTCTTCTACTTATTAGAAAGAATGGATGAAAATATTTTTACAACCTTATGTAGCTTCTTAATCTCCCCATCTACTATCCAAAAGGGCTGTGATTTTAACTGGTTACAAAGTATTTCACAATTTTAAAATAGTTTGTTGTAATGCAAACAGTTTTCTCTTGGAAGGAACCATTCTGACTAATGACAGCAGCAAGCCAAGCATCTCCTTTACACTGGGATCACACCTTGCATTTCGGGGGGTTTCATTTTCTTGCACTGAGCTCCTAGGTATTGCTAACCACTTAAAGGAATGGAAACATTTTATTTTGAAGGCTATTTTATCTAAACTGATACCTTCTGTACTAGATACCTTCTGTACCTTCTGTACTAGAAGATCTTGGTTGCAAATAGACAGGATACAAATGAGAATAAAAGCTTTAAATGTGCATTTTCCCCTGTATAAGCCAGAGGACGTCTTCTTCTTCTATCTGCTTTGTAGCGACAGGCTGCATGGCTGGAGTGCTGTCTCTGGGCTTTTCCTTCATTTGCACCTGGACTCAAAAAGCGATGGAAGGTGCATTTTGTAACATCCCATTTTGCTGTGTAGCAGATATGTTTTTAGAGCTGCATAGATGAGACAGAACGGTGAAACTAGTTTTACCTGGCACCTTTAATCCCACATTTTTAAAGACCTCCTAAAATACACTGCTTCCGGGGCCACATGTGTACACAGGGAGGGGACCGGGAGCCGGAAGCGGGACGACTCTGCGGCCCTCCGTAGAGCCCACACCCACTGCACCGTTCAACACTTCTTGAAAGTTCACTGCCCGCGCAGAACTTGCTCTGCTTCCTTCGTTTTCACTATCAACTCAGATTCTTGGCGCTAACACTATGAAGACAAAAACTTATAGAGGATGTAAACTTTTAACATTACTTAGGAACGTTTTTCTTATGATTACTCTGTCTTTCAGTATATCTGTGTTTATTTTTCTAATTATAGACATTTGCTCATGATAAAAAATAAATAAAAAACAAATTAAAAAAATAAAAACATTTGAAAAACAGAAAAGTACAAAGGAGAAAATTAAAAATCAACACGTTTTTCAGCACCTGGGGATAATTACTGTTAATGTTTTGGGGTGTGGCTGCCTAGGGCCACCGCATTGGCTGTTCCTTCCCGGGCGCGGGTCTCCTCCCCGCAGTTCCCTGCAGTGCGTCTCCAGTCGACCACCAACAGGTGAGAGTGCCCCTCCCTGACCCCCTCCCTAATGGAGCAGCGCCCAACTCTCTACCCCCTCACCCTGCTTTATTTTTCTTCAAAGCACCTGACAATACGTATTACATAATAGATTTGTTCGTTCTTTATTATTTGTCTCACCCAATGGATTTTAGGTGTAAAGGTGTAGGCCTAGCTCCTAGAACACTACCTATCAGTAGTGAAAGTGCTCCATTAATATACATTGTATTTTTCTTTTATCAAATATATGCTGAGTTTCTATTACATAATCATTTATCTTTGTGTATATAATTTTTAATAGGACCACATCAGACATACTGTTTTGCAGACTGTGTTTTTCACTTCACGATAAATAATGAAGACACACCGGAAATTCTTACCCAATGTGATTTTAACAATGGCATAAAGGATGTTGATAACCTATTAGAATAGTACATGGGCATTTTGATGCATCCTTCCAATACCTATCAATAATGTCAGCCAGTGAAGATAGTAATAATACTAACAATGCCTTATAGTCCCATGATACTTTATAGTTTATAAACTATTTCCATATTCCATTTCATTTTTATGATAAACTCAAGTAAGCAGAGCAGAAACTCAGAGAGGCTAAATGATTTCCCTAAGACAATAAAACCAGAAATAGGAAACCCAGATTCTAACCTCGGTCTATCTGCCTCTGCAGTCCCGGCTCCTCCCTGCACCTCGTCGTCCCTGGCTGAAGCCTTCATTTTCCGGGTGAGTGATCCATGCTTAGAGAAGGGGGTGGTGATGTGCCCAGAGCCACAGAGATGCTTAAGAGAGAGTACAGACGGAGAAGGGCCCAGGACTCCTGACTCCCTGTACAAAGCTCTCTCAGCTACACTACCTCGCAACTGCATGCTGGCTCGATAAATCAGGGGGAAAAAAATCCTAAATTACTGCATAGTTAACGGCGACCAATACATGCTGTTATACTTCTCTGAAGATTACACAGTGTATTTGCTCGGTGCTGCGAAGTGCCAACCTGATGACACTTGCAGTCCTGAGCTTATTTGATGTGGTTGGGAAGCAAATGAGATTCCAGGGCCCCTGTTGCGCATAGGTGCTCAATGAGCATTTCCTGCATGGCGGGGAAGTGCCCTATATTTACCGGATTTGATCCAGTTTAACAGCAAGATCTAATGTTAAAATTAGCCTCGCGAAAGTTTTCACCCTAGTTCACACAAAAACAAGATTCTGAGATTCTGAGTAGCAATTTTTCATGAGTTGATTTATCTGAATAAAACCTATAAGGTTTTGAACCATTAAACATTCGATTTAGAAAAAAAAAACCTTAGCATGCAGAAGAATAAACTGAAAATGGAACAGATTTGTTTCTTGTAATAATTATGAGCAATATCTCAAACTCAGCACCCTTAGACCACTGAGCTGTGTAGGATGAATGTGCTAATTAATCAATTACTACCCAACGATGTACCCTGTTTATTTACTGAAATGCACCAGAAACGTGTGCAGAACTGGTAATTATTAATCATCTTCAGTAACAAATATGACTCGAGTTCACCTTCATATAATTAATAGAGCGTGTAGTTAGCTTTAACATCTTGCTCGATGAGAAACAGCAGAAAGGAACAAAAAGGAAGAGCCGAACCACAAGTCGCGGCTCCCGGAAATGCCGGCTCGGACTCAGTGTGCCCATTACCCACAGCAGCGGCATTACTCGTACCACTCGGATTACCGCCAGAGGCTTTCTCCACGAAAACCCGAGCTTTTAAAATCAAGCTTTTAAATTTGAACGAAATTTTAAACTTACGGAACACTTGGAAAAGCAGTTTGAAGAATTCCCACATACTTTTTACTCAGGTTTTCCCAACCAAACCCAAATCTTAGGGTCTGATTACTTGTTTTGACTTGGGATCTTGGTTGATGGTACCCAAACTCCTCCATGCAGAGCTGGTTCTCAATTTTAAAGATGCTTTAAAGGTACTTCCAAGGTACATAGAAATCACTGTTTTACAACAAATGTTGCAAGTGATCCAGTTTTGAAAAGTCATTTTCTTGTTTTTGAGAAACACTACCTTTGAGCCAGAGAGACTTGTGGGCTAGACAGGCCGTATTCTGGATTTTGAATGCTATTTCCTGTGTCCTTACTGATTGGGCAACATCTAAGGGATGTTGAACTGTGTCAGCTACTGTCCTTCTAAGTCTCACGTGACTCTTTTCAACTGTGGTCAACGCACGGGGTTCCAAGTCCCTCCAGTGCAGGGCAAAATCCCAGCCATACCACCTGCTGGTTCTGTGATGGCAGGCAAGTGTTTTAATCTTCCTGACGTTTGGTTTCCTCAGCTTGAAAATGAGGAAAATGAACCCCTGCTTTGGTGTTTCGTTTAAATGAGACAATAGGTGTAAACTACCTAGGATGACCAAACACTCAGGAACTGGTAGATGTTATTACATTGATGTTAGGACCCTCTGTGGCCATAATTTTAGTTTAAGAAACGGAAACATGCTCATTTATCTATACACAAATAGAAAGGCATTTCATACCATGGAGATTGCCAGTGTAGATAAACATTTTTGAAAATTTTCTCCTGAACAGAAAATCAGATAAAATTTCATGTTATTGTACAGTACACTAAAATCCTGTCCCATCTGAAAATACCAGTCACCTCAAAACCAAAACAGACAAATTGCAAATCAGGGCGGACTTCAGTTTTTCTATTACATAATGATTCAAGGCCCCTTTAAATGGAGAGCCCCCTTAGGGCATCTCCATATTTGTTTATAGATCATTAACTACTTGACAGTGAGGCTGGGGAGGGGGCATGAAGGCTTCCAGCTAAGCTCCAAGAGCCATTGTTGGTTGAAGATCAGCAATAAAGCCGAAATATCTGAGAACTTGATATGAAAATAGGATTTGTGCTATAAAATGTCATACGCTCTTCATGGATGCATCTGTTAGTAAAACAAGGTTTACTTTACAAAGCTGGGGCCATAACTATGGCTCATGTGACAAGGTGAATTTACTTGGCTGTGTTTTCAAATGCTTCCACAAAAGCTGACAATATATTATGAAGATTTGTAATATTGGGAATATGTCCATAAAATGGGTTGTGTTATCTACCAGCATAAATCGTTATCTGGTTTCAAAAAGTCACAAATGTCTCTTTGCCGCCAGTTTCTAGCATCCACAGCAGAAGAAGGGAACGGAAATGTTTCATAATAAAAAGCTCATTGAAAGCTGGTAGGCCAGAATGTTGATTCTTGATTCCTGTATATGATTTTAGATAAGTTTTTCTTACCTATTCTGTAGTTTAATTTCTCCAACTATCAAAATCAAAATTTTAATTAAAACTACTGACCCTGTAACCGAACAAAAATGGAGGTTTGTCTGCCTGTCACCACAAAAGCCAGACTCATGAGGCAGATGCTGGTGCAAAGGAAAAAGGTTTTATTCAGGTGCTGCGTGATCTGGGAGAATGGTGGACCATTTCTGGGGGAAATGGTCTCAAAGCCCATTTCCTCTTTTTGCCATGGAAAAAGTCCAACCACTGTTAGCAAGGTCAAGACAAAAGCCAGTGTCCAGAGTTCCTGCTCCATTTCA
>PVKM010029087.1:0-17948 GCA_004027735.1 Carollia perspicillata | reverse complement strand
TCTCATACATCAGCCAGTTACTACACACCTATTGTGCACCAGGTCCCTGCCTCCTTGAAGTTCACAGTCAGAGAGAAGGGTGCTAAACAAAATATTCCAGGGAAAAGGATCACTATGAATTGCGTTAGGACCCCTGCAAGAGACACAGAAGTCTGAGATAGTGAAACAGGCTGGGGTCTATCTGAAGCAGTGACACCAGCTGAGGCCTAAAGGACCAAGGAGGAGTGACCTCTGTAAAAAAAACAGTGAGGAGCTTTGCCCTCCTCAGGAGAGAGAAGCCTGTGCAAAGACCCAGAGGCACAAGACGGCAGAATTCACTATCTCTGTTGTTCCCAAATGTAGGCATGCATCAGGATTGTCTGGGAGGCTCATGGAAGCCCTGATAGCTGGTTCCCTACATCTGGAAGCCCTCCACATCTAAGGGCACTGATCAGCAGGTGGGACGCTCACTCTGACAGCCACTGTGCTGGGGGAAAAGCCAGTAGGTTGGTGAGATGAAGACATGGGACAAACCTCCAGGGGCAGCCAAAGGGAGACATGGGGGCCTGACACCCTCAAGCTGCCTCGAGCACACACTTACCCCTGTGTGCTTTGGGATTGCTCAGTTAAATACATTCCAAACCTCAGATTCTACATCTTGAAAATGAGCACACTTTCCTGTGACTGGAGAGAAGAATAACCAAGATGATCCATATCAAATACTTAGTGCACAGCCTGGCACACAGTAGGTGCTCAATAAATGCAGAACACCAATGATGACCATGTGTGCAATTGATAAAGGAGCAGAAGGTCTCTACTGAGCTGGTGGCAGATAGAAATGCAGAAAGCAAGAACATGTTACCCTATGTACTAGTTAGCTAATAAGTTTTGAATAGCAAATCAACATAAATTTACCACCAGCAAACAATACACATTACCAGTTCTTCTGCTCAGATCCAATAAGACCTCAGTTAAGGTGCCAGCCAGGCTGAGCTCCTTTCTAGACTTTAAGCTCCTTTTCCAAGCTCTTGTGGTTGTTGCCAGAATTCAAGTCCTTGTGTTTGTCGGACTGAGATCCTGTTTTGCTTTCTGGCTGTCAGCTGGGGGCTGCTCTCAGGAACTAAAACATGCCAACTGTGCCCAACAGTGTGGCCCTTCTAGAAATGCCTAACAACATGGCAGCTCATTTCTCCAAGACCAGCAGGAGAATCTCTGCTAGGACATGGTCTCACATAACACCATAATCATGGAGGGACATCCATTACATTTGCCATGTTTCATTGTCTGTAAGCCAGCCACATTTAAACCAGCAACAGGCAAAGATTAGGAGGGTCATTTTAGAATTTTGCCTACACATGCATACATGCAGGCTCATGACCATGCCTTCTTATGGCCACAGTTATGTGCATGGCCACAGGTATGCACATTTTTGCAAGTGTTGCTCTTTTTGCATTGCCTGCTGAGAAGCTCAAAGCGAAAACTGTAGCCCATCTGTGGTGAGGGTTTAGAACCACCTGATGTGGGTTTTGTGGACTCGCTCTCTGCCACCTACAGCTTCTCTTGACCTTATTTCTAATTTTTTTCTTCTGGCTGCCTTGCCTCTGCAATCCCCTCCACCCCAACCTCCTGGACCCCAAACAGGCTGATAGAGACAGCAGCTCCCATCTGGTCAGCCTTCAAGGACTTTCATGAATTCTCTCATTTCATCCTCAGGGGAGGGGGGGACCTCATGGGGACAAGGAAAATGTACCCAGAGCAGTTGTGAGAACTCATCCCAACACTCAGCTAAGAAATGGATTTGAGACTCTGGCTTAGAAGCCAGGCTCCATTTCAAGTGATCAGGTCTGAGAGCTTGGGTTAAATGCACCGGACACCTTAAGTTAAAACACACACGGAGACTGACTGGCAAAACTACCTGTGAGCAAGCTGAATCAGCTGGCAGGGCGATCGCACGGTGCCAGCCTCCTCCACGATTTTTGCCCCAAAGTTGGAATTTTTAACCCTGGCGTAAATGATCTACTACCAATTCGCCTTCACCCACACATCTGTCTGCAGGCAGAAAGTGCTGAGACAGGGAGTCCACACACCACACCTGCCTGGGCCAGCCCCTTTCCAGCCACCAGATCAGGGCCCGGCTTGGCCTCACACCTCTCCCAGAGCCCCCCCAAAGGGACGATAAGGGGTGCAGGGCCAAGGCACATACTTTCTCACACACATATTTAGCTGTTATCATGAACTAGACATGCCTCAACCCAGTGCTTTAACGCAAGTAAACAGACCCCTGGGGCAGGTGTTCCTGCTGTGGGCAGGTGTTCCTGCTGTGGGCCCCTGGCTGGGGCTGGACAATGGAAACACCAGGACGCCCCAGACCCTGTTGGCACCTTCCAGGGACTCCCGGGCTGGGGAGAGAGACACAGGCAACAGACAGCCAGTCCACAGTGCTAGGAGTAGCAATCTCACAGGGTGAAGCGGCATCCCAGCAGGCCCCTCTTGGGGCGCTGTCCTTGGGCCCCCAACCCCCATTCAAGTCACTCTCCTTCCTGAGCTGCCCTCTTGGCAGCTTTGCTCAGTCCTGGGCTCCACACACAGGCCTGAGTTTGCACCCAGCCACCCCATGTTAGAACAATGGTACTTCCCATGCTCCAGACCAAATCTAAACAACTTGTACCAATTCACAAAAATTCGACATCATCCGAATTTTGCAGATGGGAAAACTGAGGCACAACAAGTAGAATGCATTACCCAGAGCCCACCTTCGGGGGCCTGAGTCTACACCCCATGTATGTAATTGTCAAGACAGCCAGCGAGTTGGAGCTTCGGTTTGTTCACCCAGAAAATGAGTGACTGCCCTGGCCTTGCCCACCTGCCGAGATAAAGGGGAGATGAACTGAGGCTGACATTCTGATGACACCTAAGGGTGCCGAATCCAGAAAAAGCCCCAGCCCTGGGAAGGTCCGAGACACAGAAAATCAGCGGTTGGTGTGCAGAGGCTAACCCACAGCCACGTAAATCCCCTGCCCTGTGTCTGTGCTGCCTCCCCCCTGAGCCTCCTGTGAAGTGGGGTCCACAATGTCCATCCAGCTCAGGGGGACCCTATATGCAGTGGCATGGACCTGCCGGGGACCCTCCTGATAGGGTCTGTGATGGAAGGAAGGAAGGAAGTGTCTGTCCCTGGTTTCTCACTCCTGGACCCCCAGCCTCCTCTTCCTCTCCTCCTAGTAGGGGGCCTGGCAGGTGAGGAGAGGGCGGGAGGAGATCCTTTCCCGTTCCCAGGAAACACTGCTGATGAGGGTCTGTCTTCTTACCTCCAGATGCACAGGGGCTCGATAATGATAGAGGTGTGATGTTGTGCTTGTTTTATTTAAGCCAGAAGGAGCAGAGAGGGAACCCCAGAGGTTCTCACATAGACAAAGTTTGGGCATTAATTATGAGGCAGTTACAGAAAAAAGCCACGGGGCACTGCTCAGAGGGGTGGAGGGGCATGAGAGCTCCTGAGGCTAACCAGCATCATAGCTTTTAGCACCTGAGGGAAGCAGAGGAAAGAGGGGAGCAACAAGAACCCCCTTTCCTCCCCAGCAGGAGAAACAGAGGCCACCCTCCACCCCTACAGACTCTACAATATGGAAGTGTTTGCACCAGACTCTGATCCCCAGTCCACGGCCAGGCTCCCCGAGGGGTCAAATTCCAGAGAGTTCAGGGTGGAGACAGCAGTGGTCTTTTTTAGGAGGAGCCCAGCTGACTCCTCCCCTCCCATTCCTTTAATGATTAACTGGCCCCAGTGGAGCCAGGGCACCGCAGACACCACACTCTCTGAGCCCTTCTTAGACCCTCACTGCTGGTCACAGGCCTCGGGTTAGGGGATCCTCCTGGAGTGCAGGCTGGACTGTCCCTCCTGGTCTCCTGGCTATTGTCCCCCAACACCAGAGTCTAGGGAGTCTTGGTTTCCCTGGGCTTGTCTGAAGGGCTGGACTGGACAGAAGGACCCTAGTTGGGGTTGCTCTGGGTAGCTGGAACCCACGCCCCACAAATTCAGCCAAGACTTCATTCAATGTTGCCTCGGAAACCAACTCTACTGTCGGCTGGACAGTACGAAGTGTCCACATAACTCACACAAACTGGGCGAACATTGGGGCTCAGCTCAAGGGGGTTCAGGCAACACCCAGGACCTCCCCGTGCCTCAGTTTCCTCATGGAAAAATGAGGACAGTCATCCCTCAGTCTCAGCTCAAAACAGGTAGAGGGGGGACAAATAGGGTGGGGTTCTGCTGGGAGCATCATGCCCCTAGGTTGCCAGGACCCCCACCCCCACCTCCCGGGAGGGAGGGAGGAAGGAGGTGGCTGATGACTGAAGGAAAGAGAAGCCTTTCCTTTCTGTACACAGTGACTCACCTACTGGGCTCAGGAACAAACAGCTCCCCACCCCCCTCCCAGCTCACACAGGACTAGGGTGGGGGAGGGTCGGCCCTTCTACACTCACGGCGTCTCCGACGACCCCCTCTGTGCAGCCTGAGGCTGGAGGGAGTTGTTCTACAGGCCCACATGGGACAGTCTCCTTCTAGCCTCCCAAAGTGCAACCTCCTCTTAGCCTGGCATTCCAGGCCTGGCTTCGACACCTCCCCCTCCTGTCCTTCCCCAGCTTTATCTCATTGACTCATTCAACAAATATATCTTTAATGAAGGCCTGCAAGGTGTCGAGCTAATACCAGCCATCTGCCCCTGCTCAGCTTTCTTCCTTCCCAAATTATAAGGGGTCATTTTTTATCCTTGACTCAGGTACCTGACCCAAACACCTAGACAACCTGCAAAACCCAGCCTCAAGGTTCCTGTCCTCCAGGAAGTATCTCCCTTCCCTAGTCCTGACCCCGAGGGGGTGAGTTATAGCAGAGGGTTTTTTTTTTGTTGTTGTTGTTGTTTGTTTTCCCTCCCCTTTCCCCAAGGCTAGAAGCTGCTTGGCAAAGGCAGGGGCTGAGGCCTCAGCCCTAAGGTGGGAACTGCATAGACAGGCTTGTTAAATCAACTAAATGGCTCAGCTCCCTTCCTTCCTTCTCGACTTGTAGATTCCTACAACCCCCTTGCCCGGCCTCAAATCCTCAGTGTCCCTTGGGCCCTCTCACCCGCAAGGGATACTGGCAGAGGAGACGGACCTGCAGGGCAGCAGGGGGAGGAAGGGGATCAGCCTTGCTGTCAAGCAGGGCGCAAGCCTTCTCTACTCCCCCTATCCCCTCCCTAGCTGAGCGGAAAGGGCGCGGGTGTGTTCAGATAAGTGGCGCATTAATGGGGCGCCAGGCATGGGCCAGGCTCCCCAGCGGAAGCCTCAGAGAATGACCCACCTGGGGCAGGGGCGTCCGACGCTGGGACCCCGGGGGGCGGGGTCCTCACTCTCAGCTGGGGCCTCGGTCTCCGCGTCTGGAAAGTGGGCGCTCGCCCAAGTCTGTCCTCCGCGCCTCTGTCGTCGCGTCCTGGGCTCCCGGGCCCAGGACCGAACAATCTGGGTATGGAAATCGGCGTTCTCGAACTT
This sequence comes from Carollia perspicillata, assembly GCA_004027735.1. Taxonomy (NCBI): domain Eukaryota; kingdom Metazoa; phylum Chordata; class Mammalia; order Chiroptera; family Phyllostomidae; genus Carollia; species Carollia perspicillata. The sequence continues at coordinate 12,452 of PVKM010029087.1, read as the reverse complement.
CGCGGAGCCAGGGGCTGGGAGCCCGGCCAAGGCGGTTCCTGGAAGGGGCCCCCACAACAGCCCCGCTGCGGCCTCCGCAAACTGACACAGGGCTCCAGGGTCCGCCTGCTACCTCTCGGCAAGGGAGAGCGTTGTGGATTAAATGCATACATATTTACATTTCTAATTGTCAGAACCTCCTTTCAGAAAGGGCCAGACAGCGCTTGGGCCGCGAGTGGGCAGGGGTCCTAGCGGCGGGGGACGGAAGCTTTACGGCGGCGGTGGCGCTTGGGCGCCTCTGGAGCGCCGCGCCAGAAGCGGGTTTCGTTGCGCCGGGGAAGTCCGCGGCCTGCAGTGCCCCGACCATCGCCGGCAGCGGAGCTGGGTAATAAGGTGTCCTCGAGCCCTAGAGCGCGTCCTGTCCTCCTCTTCCATCCTCCAGGAGACGGCGGCTGCGCCCTGCGTGGCCTGGCCTCAGTTTCCCCGACTGCAAACTTCGGGACAGACTCCTAGTTTCTTCACTGCCTCATGGAGGGAGACAATCTCTGCAAAGCCCAGAGAGGAGGGGCCTGAGCCTGAGGTAGGGGGGCGCATTCGTGTCCCCAGCCCCTTCTAACTGCTCCTCCAACTGGGCCTCGCCGTATCTTCTACCGTCGGAGGCTCCAGCCCCCAGCCCAGCTCCTGGACCCGCGGGCGCACAGAGTTGGGCCAAGGCAGGCAGAGGGAGCTGCAGGAGAGTGAGCAGACCTCGTGCGCTCTGCGATCCCCAGCCCCTGCGTGTCACCCTGAAAATGGGGAAACTGAGATGCGGACAGAGCAGTGCGGGCGAAACCCCCCCGCGCCTGCCCAGCCTGACTACGATCACCCACCCTCGAGTAATGAGGAGAATTGGAGGGAGTGAGTTCTCTCCGCTGTGTTCCTCGAACTCCGGACCCTCCGAGGCCCAGCTGCTGGGGGTGAGGACTAAGATGCGAGGCCCCGAGATACACACCCTGCCGGCCGCGGACGCCCAGCTCGGGTGTCCTAGCGCAAACAAGCGCGGTGTTTGCCGAGAACGCGGCGGGCGGCGCGGCCCTGGAGCGCTGAGGATTCGATGGAGCCGCGCGCCCCGGCGGAGGCAACGGAGCCTGGGCGGGCGCGGGGATCGATCCAGCGCAGCTGTTGCCAACACGTCCGCCAGAGCATCAACCCTCGGGCCCACGCGACCCCACGACCCCCGGCCGCGGGCAGGAAGCTTAGGAGGTTGGCCCGCCGGAGGTGAACCCCCAACATCGCTGCGCCTCAGGTTCGGCGCTGGGAACGTCCCTGCGCCCGACGTCCAGACGGTGAAACCTTAGGGTGTCTTGAGTGCGCAGCCTTGCCGGGACCCCCGCCAGGCCGGAAAATCCGCACACCCTCCCCGCAAATCTAAATAAGTCCTCTGACCCCGCCCGAACGAAGGAGCAAGAGTCGGGCGGGAGGACGCTACCCCTTCAGGTGTGCACCGGCCAGGATGTGGGGCGTCTGCAGGTTTGGGGGCTGAAGCTGGGACCAGCGCAGACCTCGGGCGTCGACGAGACTGGGGGAACATTAATCGTCGCTATTTATTAAAACCTCGCTCTAATAAAAGAAGGGGTGCGCAGCGGCCGGTAACTTTCATTTCTGTGGGAGACAAATCGAATCAGAAATCAGCCGCGAACCATGGAGGGGCCTTGGAGAAGCCCCGAAAATAGAAACTTGAGGTATTCCGCCCCTACCCCAGTATCTTTGGCTGGACCGCAGGAACCAAAGCAACCAGAAACACGACCTGTCCGAGAAGCGGTGAGGCGGAGGGTACTGGTTAAAGACTGCAGCTCGGGGCAGGGTGGGTCACGGCCACTGGGGCGCTGGAGATGACTGGGCCCCCATGGCGGGGAGGGAGCCCGAACCCCTGCGGGTCCTCGCACTGCTCTCCGGACCCTCGGAGTCTCCAGGTCACAGGGCCCCAGGCTGTGCTTCCAGGTTCTCCCAGGCCAGGCTGGGCCCACAGGAGGCGGGCATTGCCCAGGGACAGCCCAGGGACTGCCCAGGGACTGCCCAGCGCCTGCAGAGGCGCGGGCTCTAGAGGTTGAGTGGCAAGTTTCCAGGAGGGGACACTGAGGTGGGAGAGCTTCCCCTACCGCGGCTGCGGTCCCCACAGAGGCGAGAATGGGGGCGCCCTGCCCCCATCCAGCCCACCCCGCCCCTGCCTGCAATTTGCCTAATGATTCAAAATCGATCAGGCTCGAGCCACCAGCCCACCCCGTGGCAGGCTCGATTCTACTTTACTAATTACGGAAAGGCCGCTGGTGGGGGGACTCTGCTTCTGGGGCTCCAGGGGGCCCCTTCCCCTCCCCTTCCTCTCCCTGGAGGCCGGAACACGTTCCTCAGTCTCCCAGTGAAAGCGCAGCTCGTCCCGGGGCGTGGGGCCCTGTCCTGGCTGAAGCTGGTCCTCCGGGTCGAGGCAGCCCGGCCGAGATTCGGGAGTGTGGGGTGTCCTGGGGCAGCAGAGGGCGGGGCTCCTCCCCAGAGCCGCCCGCCCACCTCTTTTCTTCCAAAATGGACGCTTTCCTTCCTGGAATGGGAAGCCCGCAGAGCTCGTGCAGACATGAAAGCGACCCCCGAGCTCGAGGACTAGAAAGAGAAGGGCGCGAAAGGCCGCTGGACGGGCCGCAGCCCCGGCGGAGCGGCCCTGCGACACGTGGGAGCCCGCCCACACACCTCTGCCCCTCCACCCGCGGAGACCCTGCCCCGCGGCGTCTGGGCCTGGGATGTGACCGCTTCGCGAGGCTGGTTGACTCTTAAATCCCGCAATTGTTTTTAATGGCCTGTGATTGTCGGAGGGTGGGAGGGGAGGTCAGGCCAGGGCTCCGCATAGTCGGAACCTGGGTCCGCACACCCAGAATCTGCGGGAGGGTGGGGGCACGCAGTTGCTCAGACCCACCCCTCTTTCTTACCTCTGTTTTCCCACCTGGAGGATGGGTGTGATGACACGTAGCCTGGAATTGTATAAAAATCACGCACTTGAAATACCCACGGACCCACGGGCAGGGTCCCATTTGGACAAAACATGGGAACCAAGGGGAACCCCTACTCCCACCACATTCCACCTTGGTCCTGAGACAGATGGGGAGCTTGAACTGACTCCCCCTCTAGGCTGGGAGAGGAGTGTGTGCCTGGGAAACAGTAGGCAGCTATTAAATGCTGAGTCCTCCGCACAGAGCACAATGGGATAGGGACAGGAATCCCATTTAGCCCTATCCCAGCCCAGGACTTGGATCAGATTGCTCTACTGTCTGATGCCCTCCCCCCTTCTAAGCAGGGGACCAGTTCATCCAGTCTTCCAAACTCCCTGGCACTCAGAGGTGGCCCTGCCCCACCCTGGCGCTCAACACAGACCCCTCCGCTCGCGGCTGCGGCCAGCAGGAAGGGGAAACGGACACCCGGAAGGGCCCTGCTCGCACTTGCAGGGCAGGCAGTCACGTCCCCAGGGTGCAGCCACAGCCACACGGGTGGGAGATCCTGTCGACGGCGGAGGGAGGGGTGCACAGATGGTGTGCTGGAGGGATCCAGCAGAGGCCTCAGTACCTTTAGCCTCCCTTTTCTCTTCTGGAAACCGGGCAGAATTTGGGAGGGCAGATGTAATGGGGAAAGAGGGGGAGTGGACTGCTTTGGGGGTTCCCTCTCCACTGGAGACTCTGGCCTTAACATGGAAGCACCCTTCGGGGGTCTGGTCTGGCCGCTCTGGACCCCTTCCTGACTTGCATGTGGCCCTCACCTGTCTCCAGGTGGTGATAAAAAGGAGGGCCCTCGTTCCCCCCACCCAAAGGAGAAACGCCGAGAAAGGGGGTAGTTCAAGCAGGAGCTCCTTGGGAAGGATTCCCACCCTTAGGTTGGAAGAAAGGAGAACCTGGAATTGGGAGGGACTTTTGGCACCCCTGAGGCCAGGTGCTCCATTGTGCAGCTGAGGAAGCTGAGGACCAGGTGCCCACAACCAGGAGCAGATCCAGCCATTCCAGCGAACAGGCCCTGAGCCCACCCGAGGACCTTCCCTTCCTCACCACTGCCCTTCAGAGAGGTCGTGTGAGAGGGATGTGACTCCCTAGTGTGTGTGTAGGGGGAGCCGAACTTGCGGAGGGACCCACCTCCTAAAGTCTGTGTGTGCGCCCTGGGGAAACACGTGGGGCGAGGGTCCCCAGTCAGTCACAACCCCGCGGCACTCCCGTGAGATGGATTCAGAGGCGCCTGGCGGGAAAGTGTTCTTCTTCACTCTCTGGGGAGGGAGAGGGAATCGCAGGTGCAGAGAGACGTCCCCAGCCCCACTTCACCAGAGTCTGTCCCCAGACTCCCTCCTGTTGTCCTCAGTAAGTACGGCCCCCAGGCGGCCCGCACAGAGACAGGAGACCCCAGAAGGCCCACTCCGGTCTGCCTGACGCTCGAGGGGACCGGAGAGGGCGGAGAGCAAGGTGGCGGGAGGCGGGGGCGAGGGGAGCGGGTGGGCGGGGGCGCTGACGTCAGACCCGGGCCGGGCTGCTGGCCGCCGCTCCCCTGCCACATCCTGGTGGCCGCGCTCGCAGCCAGGCCGGGCCCAGCGCCGCGCAGCTAGGCAGCCTTGCGCGCAGGCACCGGGGAGCGGGCGGGGGCCATGCAGCGGCCTTGAGCGCGCCGGGCCGGCGCCAAGGAGCGCGCGCGGCGGGCGGGCGGCCCAGCATGGAGCTGAGCCTGGAGAGCCTGGGGGGCCTGCACGGCGTGGCCCACGCGCAGGCGGGTGAGCTGCTGAGCCCAGGCCACGCGCGCTCAGCGGCGACGCAGCACCGCGGCCTGGTGGCACCCGGGCGCCCGGGCCTGGTAGCCGGCATGGCGAGCCTGCTGGACGGCGGCGGCGGCGGCGGCGGCGCCGGTGGCGCGGGCGGTGCGGCCGGTGCGAGCGGCGGCGCGGACTTCCGCGGGGAGCTGGCTGGCCCTCTGCACCCGGCTATGGGCATGGCCTGCGAGGCACCCGGCCTGGGCGGCACCTACACGACGCTCACGCCCCTGCAGCACCTGCCGCCGCTCGCGGCCGTGGCTGACAAGTTCCACCAGCACGCGGCGGCTCACGGCGGCCACCCTCATGCGCACCCGCACCCGGCGGCCGCACCGCCCCCACCGCCCCCGCCGCAGCGCCTGGCTGCCAGCGTGAGCGGCAGCTTCACCCTCATGCGCGACGAGCGCGCTGCGCTCGCCTCCGTGGGCCACCTCTATGGGCCCTACGGCAAAGAGCTACCCGCCATGGGGTCGCCGCTGTCGCCGCTGCCCAACGCACTGCCACCCGCGCTGCACGGCGCCCCGCAGTCCCAGGCGCCACCGCCGCCCCCTCCGCTGGCCGCTTACGGCGCTCCGAGCCACCTGGCCGGAGACAAGCTGCTGCCGCCCGCTGCCTTCGAACCGCACGCCGCGCTGCTGGGGCGCGCAGAAGACGCGCTGGCTCGCGGGCTGCCGGGAGGCGGGGGCGCGGGCAGCGCGGGCAGCGGGGGCTCGGCTGGGCTGCTGGCGCCGCTGGGCGGGCTGGCGGCGGTCGGGGCGCACGGGCCGCACGCGAGCGGCGGTGGCCCGGGCAGTGGCGGCGGCCCTGGGGCTGGCGCGGCAGCCGAGGAGATCAACACCAAGGAGGTGGCGCAGCGCATCACCGCGGAGCTGAAACGCTACAGCATCCCACAGGCCATCTTCGCGCAGCGCATCCTGTGCCGCTCACAGGGCACGCTCTCCGACCTGCTGCGCAACCCCAAGCCGTGGAGCAAGCTCAAGTCGGGCCGCGAGACCTTCCGCAGGATGTGGAAGTGGCTGCAGGAGCCCGAGTTCCAGCGTATGTCGGCGCTGCGCCTCGCAGGTAGGAGCGCGGCGCACACCGCCGGTCCCCGGGACGCTGGCTCAGGGACACTGGGCTGTCCGCAGCACCAAGCAGCCCTGGCCGCCTCCCCATGCCCCGGCCGTGCGCCCCTCCGGCCGGCTCGGGGCTCTCTTGCAGGAGGTTAGAGCGTGACCTGTGCCCCTGCCGGTCTGTACCGTCGCCAAAAGGGTTGTGTTGTGCCGCCTCACCCCCCTCCACCCCTATAGCCACCAGCACAACACGTCCGGGAACCAAGGATCCCGTGGCAGCCTGCAGGGTCGATTAATGTGTGTGTGGTGTGTATGTGGGGGTGAGGTGCTGTGCCCTAGACACGCCGCTGCTTTCAGTTTGGGGTGCCACTCTCCTCCTCCCGAACAGTCCCACGCCGTGACTCCAGCCCCGGGGCAAAGGACTGGGACCGCGCACCGGGTGAGGGCGCGCTGGAGGCCAGGGCCAGGCCGGTGCTCAGCCCCTGGCCCCAGCGCGCGCATCTTTGTGGCTCAGCCTCTGCGATCGATAGCCCCCTCCCCATCTCCGGCCGCTGGCAAAGGTCACTGGAGAACGAGCGGGGGAGGGGCGACAGGGGGACTCCCGCCTGCGCGGTTCGGAGGCCTTCACACCCTTGCGCGTTTACTCTTGGTCAAGATTCACACCTCGCTGTCCGCCTTGGTTGTTTGTTTGTTTGCTTTTGTTTTGTGTTTCTCTTATTTCTACCGCCTCTCTGTTGGAGGAACCTCATAACTATTTATTTTTCTCTTGCTCGCCGTTTTTTTTTCCTACCGTTCCCCTTCATTCTTTCTCCTCTTTGTCACTCTTTTTGTCTCTCAGCCTCTGTGTCTGTCTCACTCAGCCCTCAGCCCCCCTGGGAGCCCCACTCCCTCCTCCCTCCCAGCTGACAACAGCTGGGTCCACACCTGCCCTCAGAGGGGAGGCCTGGCCAGCCTTCTTTCCCTGGGTTCATGTGGGGGTACAGGAAAGACCCCCGTCACCTCAATGGGCCTGGCTTGGGAGGGGTGGTCTTCCCTTGGCCACGCTGGGGAGGGGGCTGCAGACGCCCCAGACACCAGGACAATAGCCGCCGCGGGCGCTGGATCAATGGCTTCTCTGCACACAGGGGCGAGCGGGGCTGGATGGAGTGGGATGGGGCTTACACTTGGCGCCCCTCAAGCAGGGAGGCAGGGAGAGCCTTGGCGTGCCCCTGCCGGACATGGGGGCTGGGAAGAGGGGACTCCAGCTGGGTGGAGAGGGGCCCCATGTTCGCTCCTCCCACTCCCCTCCCCTGGCATTCTAGACACTCTGAAAGCCTGTTCCCACGCACGAGCCTCAGTTTCCCTCTCTGAAGTTCGAGGTGACTAGCTGAGCCACCTACAGGCTTCCTAGATTCTCCACTTTGGTGAATAGGGAGATAAATACTCCTTCCTGTGTGACAGGTGACCAAGTGTGTGGGGAGGTCATTGTGACATGTTAGAAATGGTGTCAGGAGCCTGGACAGTTTTATGTAAGGGCAGCGCCAGCTCTTTCTCCCCATGACGTATGCAATGACCAGGTGAGCCCAAGGGGACACTCAGTCACGTCAACGCAGAGCCACAGCCTTCGGTGAGCAGTGGAAGTGACATCAGGTAGCAGAGAGCACAACCCCTACTCTCTGGCCAAAGGTATCACCAGAATGCATTGGCTACTTAGTGGCACTTGTCGAATGGGCAACACGTGGAGTTGGACATTGCCATACAGGTCACCTTCCCCTCCTCCCCAGCGCACTCGGTTCAGGGGCATTGTGTCGGACATGGGTGTATCCCAACGAACAGGTGCCACTTTCCGATGTTCTCAGTCATGTTACGTAACTAACATGGCCCGTTATTGGCCTCTCAACCTCACATTTTGGGGAAACCCAAGAGGTAGGCCAAGGCCTCAGAAGGACAAAGCGCAGGTGGGAAGTCCCGCGGAAGGCACTGCTTCCACGGGGGGGGGGGGACGTGGGGGCGGCCTTGGTGGGAGCCCTGACTGAGAAGCTGGGGCTTCCCTTCCCACTGCCCTCGTAATTACAGATGTGCAAACTGAGGCCGGTGGGCTGGCCTCCCAGACTTCTGCAGCTCCAGAAGCAGTCTCGCCTCTCTGAGCCTGGGTGGCCCCTTTTGGGAAGTGGGAGTCAGAAGAGGGGCGAGGGAGTGGAGTGGAGAGGGTGAGTGCAGGGCCTGGAAGCGTTGGGGTGTTGGGAATAATGAACTGGTCAACCAGATGCGTCCCTCGCTCCTCCCAACGCAGCCCCAGCCAAGACCCCACCGACCCTCTCCGTCCGTGAGTGGGACTCTGGGCACCTTCGCACCTCTGGCGCACTTGAGGCCGTGCCTACACCCGGGTGCTGGCTGGGGCGTTAGAGGTGGCTGAGGGCTGAGGGGTAATTAGGCACGGGCCAGCGGAAAGGCCTTTAGTTCCGGTCGCTGCGCAAATGAAAAGCGGTTAAGTGGCGGCAAATCTCGGCTGTTAGAGGAAGGAGGCAGGGCCCATCCACCCCGAAATGTGCAGCCACGCTGGGGCAACCCGAAGCACCTCCAGGGGCCCGCATTTGCTCCCCTTCTGCACATTTTAAACCCTGGCAGAGACAAATCAGCGCCCTTCCTCCTCCCCATCCCGGCCCGGCAAAGGCCTCCCGCATTCCCCACGGCGACCCCACTCGCCCCCCAACTGCCCGCCAGGATCCCCGGCTCCGCACAGCGTTCTGGCCCGCGCGCCTGCCTGCCTGCCTCAGAGCCGTCGGGTCAGGAATCCGGTTCCGACCCTGAGTCCCGGAGAAAGGCACCAGGAGGAAAGGAGACTGTGCAGAGACAGGGAGAGAGAAAGGGATAGAGATAGGTAGGGGAAACGGAGAGTGACAAAAACAAAGAAGGAAAACGAAGAGGCAGAACTGGAGAGACCAAAAGAGAAAGAGAAAGAGGGCAGGAGGAAGGAGAGGGCGAGAGGGAGAGAGAAACTGAGAAAGGGGGGGCGAGAGTTCTGGGGGCGGTAGCCCCTGTGCGTGGGGTCCACAGGGCCAGGGTCTCTCTGCCTCTCCAGCTTCACCCTCCTCTCTTCCCAGATCAGGGACCGAGGGGGAAGGGGCGGTTTCTTTGTTTCTACAAGGCACCCGAGAAATCTGACCAGGTAGACCTCAGGGTCCCCTCACCCCGCTGCCAACCACCCCGCCTTCCTTCCCTGTGTTCCTCAGTTTAACCATCTGTAAAGTCGGGGTCTCTCATTCTTAGATTCTGGGACCCCCTAGTCCCTGCAAGGCCAGTCCCCATGGGGGTCCTCACTCCACCCCCATGGGGACCAGCCTCCAATTTCTGGCATCTTCCCAGCCGCCTCCTCGTCGGAGCCCTCCCCTGCTCTGTCTCAAACAGTAATTATGGGAGAGGGGCTGGGGGAGGGGCAGCAGGCTCCTGGGCAGGGGCGGGGCGGTCGATGAATTCGAATTACCGTCTCTAATTCATCACCGTTGCCTGGTCGATAGCTTCGGCGGGCTTCAAATATTGTTTAAATTGCAACTCCGGAGAAAAAAATATTTTTTGTAACTAATCAGAAAAAATATGTGTAAAATAAAATATCAGATGGAGGCTATTGAAAGAAGGGCCCTCTCCTCCCGCTAGGCCCACTGGCAATTCCGGAGCCCAGATGCCTGAGGGATGAGGGAGGCCTGCAGGGCAGGAGCCACTGTAGGAAGGGAGCCATTTCTGGAACCTAGCTGCAGACGGAGGTGGGTGCAGTGGTGGTGGCCATCGGGTTGGCGGTGGGTGGGCAGAGCAGTGGTCAGGGTCTGGAGGTCTGGAGGGGATGGCAAAAACCTCATTTGGGGGGCACGCCTCTCACAGAGCCCACCCCACCCCCAAAAGACATTCCAGCAGAGAGCTTAGAGACCTGAGACTCCCTGGGGCTGCAACACTGACCGATCCTGGGCCAGGGTCTGAGCCTCCGTCTCCTCATCTGGGAAATGGGCAGACTTGGACACCAGCTAGCAGGCGCTTGCCAGGGCCAGACCAATCAACCCTTCTCCCTCCTCCCACGAAGACCCTCGAGGTGCCGTCACAGACCCTGCACTCCAAGGCCACGTTGCTTAATCAGCCCCTCACACTCACTTCTCATCTTCATGGTTGGGCCCCAGTCACTTGAAGCAGCCTAGGTTCTGTGGACCCACGGGGACTGGGCAGGGGCTGCCGGATGGGCCCTCACAGGGAAGCATGGGGTGAGGGGAATCTGGGCCTGGGGCTGTGTGTGCCAGAGCCATATGGGGCTGTTCACGTGACCCTGGGTCCCCCCCAAACTAGCCACCTTCTTCCAGACCAGAGAGCTGGGTAGGGCCAGCCCTAGGATTCTGCCCAGCTTCAGGGATTGGGCTCCACCCTTCTCACGCCGTAGGGGATCGGGAGGAGAGGAGCTGGCTGCGGTGCTGAAACCCTCCCCTGCCTCTCAGCCAGCCCACCCGGAATGAGAGAGAAAATCACCCCGGAATGAACTTTTAAGCCAAATGGGGTTTCGTGTCCACTTTACTGACCAGCAGGCTGAGGCTAGAGGAAGGGAGGCACCTGCCAGTCACACACTCAGTGAACAGTGGTGCCAGGTCCAGCAGGAGGGGAAGCGGACCGGCTCGGGGCAGTAACTCGGGGCGGCCAGGGTTTGCTGCCCTCCGAATTCTCAAGTGGGCTGCAAGCCCAGCTTGGGATGCTCAGGCTCCCACATCCTGCAAAGATGGGAACATTCCAGGCAGGTGGCCCAGTGGAGACAAAGGCTAGGAGGAGGGACACTCAGTGAACTGAAGTGAGGGCAGGAGCATGGCTCTTGAAGACACAGTTTGTGTGAGTGGACAGTGGGGGCCAGGGAGGCCTGTGCTTCTCACGGGGATTACGGACCCACATGAGTCCCATTCCCCAGAGACCACCAGAGACCCTCAGGGAGCATGTGTGGGTACCAGGTTCCAATTCCCCCTCCCCCCACAATTCCAAGCCACCAAGATCCCTCCCACCCTGTGCTTTTCCCCAGTGAGCCACCCCCTCCTCGATGTCCCGCCCTCAGGGTGAGCCTGGGCCCAGCACTGGAAGTCCAGCACTCTCTGATCGATCCCCAGGCCCAGTGACAGTCCCTTTCTACCTGAGAGAATTGGATGGCCACCCCCGAGTTCGCAGAGAAGCACACAGATGAGTCTGGGGGAGCTGTTTGCGGGGTGAGGGGCTTTGGCTCCTTCATTCTGCAGGAATAAAGTCCTAGAACTAATGAGGACCTGCCCATTCTCCTCAATCTCTCCACTCCTGTGCTTCTTCCCTGTCAGCCGTCACCATTCTAGTTTGAGTGACGCATCTCCTGCCACCACCTCCTTCTCAGTGGCCTCCAGGCTCGGCTCTCACCTCGGGGATCTCTCCCCCAGAGCTGCAGGGGTCTTTGATGCTCACTGCTTCCCATCCTGGCAATGGCTCCCAGAGCCCTTCAGATGTGGAAGAAGTTTCCGTGGCAGCCTTCAAAACTAATTTCTTGCCTTGCGTGAATGTGGAAGGGCATTGCCAGCTAGTGGAACCTGGAAGACAGGCTGGGAGGTGGGAAGCCCGGAGCAGCTGTAAGGATCCTGCAGCTGGTGTCTTTGTATGTAGCCGTGAACATGGGGAGCTCAGGCTGTTTGAATCAAGTTTTTAATTAAATATGGTCCTTGATCAATAAGGAAGGCCGTGCTAGGGAGGGAGGGGAGAGACTGTCCTGGGAGGCCCATCCCAGGACACCGGCAGCCTCAGTTTCCCTTCTGCCTGGTAGGTGTAGGTGTGGGCGGGGCTCGAACGCCAGACCCTTCCACTACTGGATTCTTGCGCTGTGAGCAGATGTAGAGGAGGTGGGAGGGGCCCCTCAGACCTTCCGAATCACATGCACAAGGCCACAGACTCACAGCAGATGGAAGCAGGGACAAGGAGAGGGGCCCATGACTGACTCAGGAGGCCAGGGAGAGAAGCGCAGGGACGCAGATGTAGATGCCCACATTCACACTAGGACTAGCCGGCACAGACTCCGGCTTAGGACCCCCATCTGCCTTCGGCGGGGTCCGGCATATACGTGGGGGCTCGGGGTGGGGGGTCATCAGGAAGAACTCCTGAAGACCTTCGCCATCAGCTCTTAGTCATCCATGGGCCCCCCACCCCCGCTGGGTCCGTCAGACCACCTCTTCCCTGCATCCAGGCAGGTGCTATCTGACCCTACTTCCTAGCCCTGGGGGCTTGGGAGGGGGTCGCATCCGCCACCTGTGACAGGGTATGGGTGGATAAGGGACCTGGTTCAGGGACAGCAAGGTCCATGCGTCTCCAAGAGCCCTCGTGCACCTGCAGGGGTTGGGGCGGATGTCTGCCTGTTGGCCCCACCAGGGGAATGCTACCCCGCATTGCCCGGGGAACCAGCTGTGAGTCAAGCCAGGGAGGGTCGTCCCCACACTCGCCTAAACCCGAAAGAATCAAGCGTGCACCGGCCTGTCAGGACCTGGGCACACACAGCCACAGCCGGGCTAAGAAAACTGGTCCCTTGCTCTGCACATCCGCAGCCAGGGGCCTCGGGTTCTCGGGTTCTCGGCGCACGCTCCACGGGAGAGCGCAACCTGCGACGAGCGCCC
>PVKM010029086.1:0-17940 GCA_004027735.1 Carollia perspicillata | reverse complement strand
TCCTCCATGCCGGCCCCAGAAGGCGCAGCACCTTCTCCAGCCGCTTCAAGGCTGGCCCCTTCATGAAGTGCACACTCTCCCTTGGCTTCAAAGATGGTCATTTTTTCAAAACCTGCTTTATTCTTGGTGGCGGGCCTAATAGCACATGGGTGTTTAGTAGAAATGACAGCATGCTTTAATCATATGTCAAAATTCCTGCTATGTGTATAGTTCTTTCTTTAAGGAACAAGAAGACTTTTTGGATATTTTATGAACCCTCAGGTAATTTGGAATTGTACCCTCGTTAGAGTCTGTTATAAAATCTTGCTTCTTAAACTAACCCAGATTTAGGTTCAAGGATCTGGAGGAGAATGGTTCTGGTTTACAGTCAGACTTGTGGGGAGGGCGGATAGAAGGGCAATAATGGTGCAGGGTTCAAGGTTTCCATAATTCAAGGCAATTTGAGGGCTTTTTAGGATTTTTCCACTGTAAGCACTTTTAACCAAGCATTTCAGAACCCTTGTGGAAGGCGTGGGTTCCGTGTGTCTCTCAAAGATCCCACCACTTCCTCAACTTCTTAGTTCTACTTTTGGGGGAAGGAGGGATTGCCCGAGACTTCCTGATCTTGGTGTGAAATGAAAGCTTCCTGAACTGAGCAGGTAATTCAGCCCCTCATTCACCCTTTCTCAACCTGGCCTCCCATATCAACGCCTCACCGATTGCAAGTTTCCATGGAGGCGAGGTCAGGCCTGTTGATCAGAACAGGTGGTCTTGCCCATCTCTGGGTCTGCCCAGGCTGGAGGTGAACAGAGGATGGAGTTCCCTTGTGACTGGCGACATAGTCTTCCATGACCTCTGCCATTTTCCTCAGGTACAAAGATGAATTTCTCCACTTCAAGGTGGAGATAGGATTACTTAGGTGACTTCAGACAAAGGACAAACACTGACTATCAGTGTAGTGATGGGGCGAAGGGCACTGCCTTGTCTCTCTGTCCCAGGCTTTTTACTCCCAAACTAATCCATTTACAAAGTGTTGACAGTCTATCTCCATTGATTTCTTGGGAATCTAGGTTTAACACAAAATTGGAAAGATGCTTTTGATTGTTTGACTTTAGAAAGTTTTATGGAGTTGAGGTCATTTAAAAGTAATATGCCATTTTCTGATACATAGTAGGTACTCAGTATTTACTGAAAGAATGAATGAATCAACAAATAGCATGCTTTCCCATTATTACAATTAGTATTGATTACAATATATGTCTTTTATAGCCCATCTATTCTATGTAGGCATATATGTATCACTACCTGACCAGAGGTAATCACCCATTTTGCCCAGTGTGACTTGGCAGACAGCTTCATTTTCCAGTTAGTCACAGGAATCCTTTTATGTCTGTTTAACCCTCTAAAACCACAAGTTCTTAATGGGATGAGTTCTTAGAACACAAAGACCATACTCTGTTCCCAGTGGTATTTATGTATTGCTCTCTGATGCACAGGAGTGGAAAAAGAAAGCAGAGTTACTGGCTTCTTCCCCTAATATTAATTGCATTTCAGGCAAAGCAGAAAGTTAATTTCAGGATGATAGAGTATGAAGATTTATCATACAAACCACTCTACTGTACATTATTCCATTTGACCTTCAAAACGACCTTGTGATCAAATGAGGATACTGCTTTAGACATAATGAGATGATTCACCAGGGCTCTGTGATCAGCCATGGTGCCAGGGACAGAAGGGGCAGAAGTGGGACTCAGGGTGGCATGTTTGACCCCAGGCTTGGAGGACTGATTTGTCCCCTTCTGAGGGGATGGCAGGGGAAGCACTGTCCCTCAGAAGATGCCCTGATAGCACCGGGACCTCTTTCCGTGCAACACTGGCTCATAGTTGGCCTTAGATGTTTTCCTGGCGTCTGCCCTGTCACGTCACTTTTTAAAAAGGATTTATGGTAGAGGGAAGAGGGCTCTGGGTGGGTGGAAGAATGAAAGTGTGAGGTCATGAAGAGAGGTTTAGGTTTCTCTATATTTTTCTGACTAGTGGTGAGAGTGTGGCAAAAAAAACTGGCATAGAATGAGCGTAAAAGCTGTGTCAGCTCTACTAGGCACAAACTGATCTCAAAGAACTCATTCTCCCCTGGGGGTTGCCTTGTTCCAGACATCAGTTTGATGACTCCCCTTCTCCTGAGGCTGATAGGTTTGACTGCCCTCAAGCTTGCTGTTGAGTTCTCTGTGTGCTGAAGTCTTTGTCCCTGTGACAGCCCTTTGAAACTTCTGATGGCCAGTCAAAGAGGAGTGGCTCATGACAGTTGTCATTTTTCCCATTCACTGAATATGATAGAAAACCTTTGTGCAAGCCCAAATCAGAGTAGCTTCAAGGCTTTGAGACCTGCACTGTGAAGGCGGAGTCAACTTTCCAGTTGGCCAAAAAGTGCCCTCTTGATCCCAGCCAAACAGTGTGGGCATTTAGTAGCAGAAAGTCTGTTTTGGTGACCCTCCAGAATCCTCTGGTATTCCAACAAGAACCACTTTTCAGGTTTTGAAACACTTACCTCCTTGCCCTGGGTTTCTGAGTTTACTTTCCTGCTGTGTTATAGCAACTAAAGGGAGCGGAACGTAACCCAGGGCTCTGAAGTTGCACTTGCATGGAGGAAGGTTGTGAGTAACCCAGGTGTTCAGATTTGCAGTAACCAATTCATACTAACTGTCAAGGCTTGATACTTACTCCACACTCTGACTCCCAAAGCACCCCCATGCCTGTCATCTCATAATTTTGTCCTCATGTCATCCTTGTGACACACAGGGTATAGAGAGCCCAGGGGAGGGGAGACATTGCCATGTCTCAGGTTCTCAGCAAGTCAGTGGGAAGCCTGGCACTGATTTGATGTCACCTGACCTCCCCCTCCTGGTAATACCTGCGCATTGCTGACCACTTGGGTTGAGGGAAGTCCACACCGTGGAGGGAGTGAGGGGCAACAAGTAGAAGTGGCTACTGAAGCCTGTTTGCCTACACCAGGCTTAGCAAGGGGTCTTGCTCTCTCCCTCTGATGCTGGTGATTAGTCAGATTGGTCCACAAGGTAACGAGGGATCACCACATCACTGGCAGGTGTTGAGTCTCATTTCATTTTCTCACTCTTCACTCATCACCTGTATGATGGTTTTCATGTGCATGTTTCTTCCAAACTAATTATTCAGTTTCTTTTGTTTTTGTGACAAAGCAGCAGACTGCAGGCCTTGGCCGTGTCCCCTCTGCGAAGACCCAAGCTCCCCTTGGCTTTGTTTCGGCCCCTTCTACTGTAACTGACACACTGACAAGAAGATAGGTGTTTTGTGTTTGTATGTGTGTTGGGGGCGAGGTGCAAGGGAGATCATCATAAACATGAACATTTGGTATTTTCAAATAACCCTACTCTTGGGCTGTTCTTTCCTGGCAGGATGACAGTGCTGATTTGAAGTGCCAGCTTCAGTTTGCCAAAGAGGAAGGTTCCCTGATGCGCAAAAAGATGGCCAAGCTGGGGAGGGAGAAGGATGAGCTGGAGCAGGAGCTCCAGAAATATAAGGCCCTGTATGGTGACGTGGACAGCCCTCTACCCACAGGGGAAGCCGGTGGGCCTCCCAGCACTAGGGAGGCTGAGCTGAAGCTGCGGCTGAAGTTGGTGGAGGAAGAAGCCAACATCTTGGGCCGAAAGATCGTGGAGCTGGAAGTGGAGAACCGAGGCCTCAAAGCGGAGATGGAGGACATGCGGGGCCAGGATGAGCGAGAGGGCCCAGGCCGGGACCACATCCCAGGCATTCCTACCTCACCCTTTGGTGACTCCCTGGAGTCCTCGTCAGAGCTCCGCCGACACCTGCAGTTTGTGGAGGAGGAAGCAGAGCTGCTTCGAAGGTCCATATCTGAGATTGAAGACCACAACCGGCAGCTGACTCATGAGCTAAGCAAGTTCAAGTTTGAGCCACGGCCTGAGCCTGGGTGGCTGGCGGAAGGTGGAGGCAAGGGCACGGGTGGTGGGGCTTCCCTGCAAGAGGAGCTGAAGTCCGCCCAGCTGCAGATCAGCGAACTGAGCGGGAAGGTGCTAAAGCTACAATATGAGAACCGGGTGCTGCTGTCCAATGTCCAGCGCTATGACCTGGCTGCCCACCTAGGCCTGCGTGCCCCAAGTCCCCGGGACAGCGATGCTGACAGTGACACAGGCAAGAAGGAGAGCGATGGGGAGGAAGGCCGCCTACCTCAGCCCAAGCGGGAGGGCCCCATTGGCGGTGAAAGTGACTCAGAAGAGGTGTTCGAAAAGACGTCAGGCTTCAGCAGTGGAAAGCCATCAGAGGCCAGCGAGTCGTGTCCGGCAGAGGTCCTGAGGGCCAGGGAGGACTCTGAGTGCCTGGTGAGCATAAAGCACGAGGCCGAGCGGCTAGAACGGACCATGGAGAGCCTCATCATGGACACCAATGGCTTTATGGATGACCTGGCCTTACCAGGGCCTGGTGTTCAGGGAGAGGGGGTCAAGAAGGAGCCCCAGCTGCTGGGGACCATCAATGCCAGGATGAAGGCTTTCCGGAAAGAGCTCCAGACCTTCCTGGAGCAGGTGAACCAGATTGGGGATGGCCTAAAGGAGCGCCTGGAAGGCTTGTCCCCGTTGCCCCACCTCACAGAGTCTTCCAGCTTCCTCTCTACTGTGACCTCCGTGTCCCGGGACTCCCCCGTCGGGAACCTGGGGAAGGAGCTGGTCCCAGACTTGCAGGTAAGGGGGCTCCTGGCTCTGCCTCCCTGCTCAGTTTTGCTCTTCCTCCTTCTTGCTGGCATTGCTGCACTTGAACTCATTCTGCTCACGGCTGCTTGGTTATGATTTCAAACCTGCATTGTACTAAAGCCTCAAGTGTCAACCAAATCCTTTCTATTGGTTGGGTTTTTTTTTAAGTTCTCTTTTATTTCTTTGTTTGTTTTTCCTTTTTCCTCTCTTATTTTTAACTGCATCGTTGCTCTTGGCTTAGAGGTCCTCCCTCATGACACAAGGCTAATCCCAATGGAGGCGATAGGGATCAACGCAGTCCGTCCTTTCTCCTTGTTTGGTGTCTCAAACAACCGGCTGTCCTGATGAAGAAGCAAAGAGAAGTTTAAAACAAAGTGCAAACTCATTTCACAGTCAGGAGAATTAGCAGACTCGCTCAGGAGCATTTGCAACCCTACTCGGGTTTATTGCCGAAGGGACACAGTGCAGTTGTGAAAGGCCCTAGGCAGCCAGGCCCGCCGCTCCCACTGGAAGATGAGCCAGAATGGGGGAGAGGAGCTCGGTTCTGAGAGAAGGATGGTTTTGATGGAAAATCTCGCTGCCAGCTTGCTCCCCCCGCCCTCCCTGAGCCGCGGGTGAGGGCGGAGTGGAGTAGCCGTCCCAGGACCGCTCTCCTGTGCATCGCCCTTGGGTGCATGACCCAGCTGCCGCCCTGGATTATGGCTTTGGCTGCTCGACCACAAGCCAGGATGGAGAAGCCTTGTTTCCGTATCCTTCAGGGGTAGTGTGCTTGCGGTTGCGTCTGTGACTCATGCATCCCCATTGCATGCGCCTCATAACCAATGTTTTGCATTCTTCCCCTCTTCTCTCTTTTTGCTTTTCAGATCTTTCAGCCCATCATTTTGCTCATCCTCGTTTTGGTTCTGTTCTCTTCACTCTCTTATGCCACTGTGTTTAAGTTGGTTTTTCTACTCATGCTTTTCTTCATCTGGTAGTGTTCTCAGTCCTCTACCTTACCCATTTTTGTTTTCTTTATCCTCCCTCCCCACCCCACCCCCACCCTCTGGTCCTTGGTGTTTTATTTAAAAATTTAAAAAAACAACCAAATCCCTCCATGCACCTAACAGTCCAAACTGAGAGATCAGATGGAGTGGCAGCTGGGCCAGGAGCGAGGGACCGAGCGGGAGCACCTGCCCCTCCGAGCCTCGCGGGAGCTGCACCGTCGAGCCGACGGGGATGCCAGGAGCTGCAGGCCAGGAGGCCAGAGCTGTTTCAGTCTCGAGGTCAGCAAGCTGGCTGGTCCCACCGGCCACCCCCCTTGCCTTCCCACCCCTCTCTTTGCCGTACAGTTGGCTGTGTGACATTTCCTGAGTCTTAGGGCCCTTAGGGAACGTGGTGGGAGAGTATGGAACCAGGGGGATGTAGCTGGAAGCAAATCCGCTGCGTGCAGCCAGAATGGAAGGGTCTACATAGAGCGAATTCAGGGAACTGCCAGCACCCCTTGTCAGACAGGCAGCATCCCACTCCTAGACTTGTGTCAGGACCCAGAGGCACCTGAACACAAGGCTCGGGAGACTGATTTGTGAGCATCACCTGCCTTCTTGTCCAACGATAAAGAAAGAGATAAACCAAGCACTGTTTTTGGTAGCCTGGAGGCAACATCTTCCCCTGTGCCTCATGTGTGACATCAGGGCTAGTGTCCGCACGCAGGCCAGTTGGAGAGTTGAGGAATGCACTCCTGACCTGGGGCTCTTCAGCAGGCTCCCGCGTTGTCATAGTAACCCCTTGTCAACAAAGCCCTTAGCCACCACAGATACTTCATTGTATGGAACAGTTGTTAGCAATCCTGGCAGCGAAAGCTCCTCCATGCAAATAATTCCACCCAGGACAGAAAGACAGGTGTTGCTAAGGAATAAGTCCCCGACTGATACTGCTGGTCAAGGCAGGTTATTGTAGGGTTAGAGCAACATATTCCACATGAGAAAATACCTGGATAACGAATCTTAATTTATTAGTCCTGGTGGGGGATGTTACCATTCAACTCTGAAGCTTCCTAGTGGCTCCCAAAGGGCAGCGTGGAGGGTGGGGCTCTCACACTTAAAAGCAAACAGGAGCTCCCTCTGCAAGAAAGTCAGGCATTTGACTAGAAAATAAGCAGCACAGAGGCACTCAAGGCAGAGCCCATGGGCGTTTCGCTCAGCTTACACCAAATGCCTTGTGTTTAGTCTGCAGATCCCACTGTCAGAGGTAGGCAGTAGGGGCAGCCAGCCTCGCCCAGATGTGAGTTCATATATCTTCAATCTGGGGCTTGTCTCTTGTCCTGTAAGAGTGTATGTCACATCTCTACCTTCATTGACTGGGCACACAGTAACATGAAAACTGCTTCTGAAAAGCTTAAGTACAACATAAACGGTTTTCAGAAACATCCTGTGTAGTCCAGCCATCCTTACCTATTAAAATGGAACACTATATATTTGGGGTTTTCCCCAAATATGGATTCAATGATTAGTGTGTCTTGCCACTCTATAGAACTTTCACAGTAAGCGCCTTTGATAAACCCATGCCCCACACAGGGTCTTCATCTGAGAACTCTGGTTGCTTGGGCAGTAGCAAACTCACAGTTCTGTACATTTCAAATGAATTGAATGATCCATCTCTAAGACCAGGCTTAGGAAGACACATTTCCCAGCATTCAGTTCACATGGCAGCACTAGTAATGTCCAGCAGGCTGTCACACTGTGCTGGAATCAATCCTGGCATGGCATCAGAGCTCTGGCTGGGCTCTAGCTCCACTGTGTCCATGACTAGCTCTTTCTCAGGGAAATGTCAGCCTCAGTTTCCTCATCTGTAAAATGGCACGCCTGCTTCATGTGGTTATACATGGATGATTCTCAGAGCTAATGAGCTATTCACTGAAATAGTACACTAAAATGTGTTAAATGCCACCTGAACATCAAGTATGATTAGTAAATGATGAGAGGTAGGTAATATGCCCCACCATTGAAGACTGCAGACAGGAAGGGGTATCACAGCTGCCCTGGCCATGGGGCCAGTTTCCTCTGTCCACTGTAGCCCTTTTTCGTTCGTCACTGGGGCTCCCCTGCTCTGCTACCAGGAGCACAACTTGGCTGAAAATGGCAGCCCTCTTCCATATACTGCATGAGGAGAACTGCAGCTCCCTTTCCAAATGTACCACCATTCAAGGCATATCATACACAACCCTGTTTAGTTAAACTCTGATAAAGTGTTGTATGGTGCTAGGGCACTGATGAAGTCTTCCCACTGCTTGCCACATCCATACATGTGCTGCAGTTACAAAAACTGGCAATATTTTTAGAGAGAGAGAGATACTGCATTGAATCAAACTGAATGTTCTAGGAACGCTCATCTCCATAGGAGGGGGATTAGCAGAGTTGGTACCACATGGCAAGTCAGGATCACCAAACAATATAGTCCAGAAGGGAATGTCAGGTCTTTAGACTCATTGCCTCCTTCTGAGAATGAGAAAAACGAGGCCCAAGTGGAGGTCTGGCCAGTCCGCTCCCCAGGCTGTCGGTGGTAGAACTGGGTCTAGAACGTCCTGCTCAGGCCTAGTCAGTCCCCTCTCCACCTGCTGCCCAGTACTGCAGAGACTGAGTGGCGCTGACACCCTCCCCGGACACTCCAGTGAGAGCTCCATTTCCTCAGGGATATTTCTAAACACGGGGCACTCAGGGAACTACTCGAATGGCCAGTGATGGCACCATTGCATATATCTTCTTTTTAAATACCTGTCCAGTTTCCCTTACTTTTATATATTTTAATGAGAATGTTAAAAAAAAAATCACAGTGAAAGGCAGGGTCTAGGAAGCATCATTTCCTAGAAGGGAAAGTAGTATGCATCAGAAGTTAAACATCATTTGTTGTGACTTTTTATTCACTAAGGCAATTCACACAGAAGAGATAACCCAATTGTGTACTTAAGCATATTATATTTAAAAGTATTCTTTGAAGATAACACTTATTTTAGGACCACTTTGATAGCTTTTTAGTTTTTTCTTGTATTTTGAGGAGCTGAATGTGGACCCTTGTAGCATCTAGGTCTGGGCAAGCCGCTGTGTTCCTCTGACAGACAGCTCGGTTTGGCCTTTGAGAATTACATTGGGTTAAAGAATGGTATGAGGACAGTTCTAGGGAGAACTCCTAAAAGCCTTTTAATGAAAACATCCCAAAATTCATTGCTTCTAACTGCTTTCCTATGAGGCTGTGATGGAAATGGTGCACAAAGCTCCCGACAGCCTGCCTGAGAAGCTGCTCCTGTGGACGACATCGCAGTAATTGGGGGGAAGGCAACCAGGACACTTCCATCTAGAATGAGGCCGAGACTAAAGCTGTGTGTACCGGTAGCATATTTCTTTACTCCCTCTAGCATTGCCCTTGAAATTATCTCCATTGTCTGCACAAGCCAACTGCTACCACATGCAAACCTTCTCCAGCTCTTTGCCCTTAGTGCCTTGGGGCAGGGAGTGGGGCCTGATAGGACACCTAGTATCAGTGGCTTAAAAGAAGAAATAACTTCCTGCATTTCAGCTGAGGTTTTAAAAAAGGATCCATTTCTCAAGTTCCATTTGGGAAATACCTTCTGTGATTTTTTTTGCCATATAGATTTTCAAATTTGGGGAAAGTAGGGGAAGATAAGTTTTGTTTTAGAGAATTTCGATATTTTGGGCAGGTTAAATTACTACTTGTATTCATAGTACCAGTAGCAGCAGTAACTACAAAAGGAGAAAAATAAAATCTACGTTCTTACACTGTAGCATTTTAGCAAATAACAAATCTGTGAAGAGGAAGGCCTGCCTCTCAGATGGCACATGTGCTAAGTGTGGGAAGGGAATGGTGTACCCCACACCCGGCCTTCTTAACACAGTCACATGCAGAGAAAGCCGAAGTCAGAATTCACTAACACTAACATCCGTTAATGCAAACACAGAAAAAAAGAGAAAGATTTCAGAGGGAAAGTATTCCTGGTGCCTGTTCATCTCAGTAGATATTAGCAAGATTCTCACACCAGATTCTTCCCTGATCTTACCACCATGAGAGATTTCCATTTAAGAGAGAGCAATGTATAGAACATGTGGTTTGGAATGTGCAGGGCACCTTAAAAATAGTTCCTAATGAGAAGTAGCCAAGAAGGGTACTGGTCAGATTTCAAATATAAGTGAAACCAAGCCTGTTCCCAGAGGATTGAGTTTCTGCATCAGAAATCTCAGAGGGCTCTCTTCCCTAGCTCCCCCTTTATCCTTTAATTGACGAAGCTCACAGAGCATTTGTGAACACTTATGCCTCAGCTGTGACATACCAGCCATGGTAAAATGATGTGTGTGTGGTTCTATGCCAAGTATGTGCACACATGTGTTGACATCATATACCACTTTTGAAAGAAGCAGTAACAAAACTGACCTGAACAAAATGGAACCCACCAGAACATGAAGTCATGGTGAGGGAGTTGAGTAGAGTCCTACTGTGTAAGTAGCATTGTTAGGTGTTAGAGTGGCTATCACGAAAAGCATCCCTTTCTTTTGTAGACTGAGATAATGTAGTTCTCTTAAGTGTGGGAAGTACATAATTTATAAGCCCCTTTCTCTGAAGTTGTCCAGGAAATTGGCAGTGGAAGTCAATGTGGGACCCATCCATGAAGGGAAAGCATGGGCGGAGGGTTTCAGATGTGACCGGGGAAGGTGGTTGTGATGTTAAGATTAATGTAGCCTCAGAACCAGGTACAGATGGTATGTTTCAATAAACTGCCTTCATAGAGATGTCAAGATGAATTTGATGTATAATCAGAATCTTAGGTAAGTGGGTAAAGGATGATTTTCAAATAAAATCTTTGGGAACCTGGTAACAAAGGGAAGTATTTGTTTTCTGGAGGAAATCTATGTGTTATGTGAAAACTTCAGATGTACGTGCCTGTGTGTGGCTGTGTGGCAGTAGGATGATTCTGGACAAAAACTTTGGCAGTACGTAGCCTGTTTGCATTTTGTTTTTGTAACACTGGAGTGACAGCATCTCAACTATGGGCACTTAGCTGTCTGTAGTTTTAGTATTCTGTCAGCAAAAATGAACAGTAAAGGAAGGCAAAACTTCTAATAGATGAGGAGGAACTAAAAGTTCTGTTGTTGACCAGTGTCCACAGACCCCATGAGAGCCACTACAGATAAGTTCAGGGGCCCCAGAGGAGCGACCCCACAGAATGTCAGTGGTCTTTTCTCTGATCCTTCAAAGGCATAGTGCAGGCAGAGGAAGAGATTTTTAATCAAATGATGCCTGAACTTCAAGACACATATGTTTGTTTAAAATTTAAAATGGTTTATATAATTATTTATTAAGAGTAAAACCAAACTGAATAGTTTAGTGTGATAAATACCAACTAAATTAATAGATTTTTGCTTTTCTTAAATGCTGAGTTTTATTAGGATGCCCATTTTACATCTAATGGAGTTTTGGGCTACTACCAAATGTGTTACAAACATGGAGGATTTTTACATTTGAAATGTATAGAGTAACAGGTAACTGAGTGGCTGGGGTAACCTGAAAATACTCATGTGCAAAACAGCTGAAGTGCCTGAAGGGACGCCCCATGAAGGCAGGGATTTGGGGCAGCTTTGTTTACTGCTGTATCCCTAGTATAGTGTCTGGCACAATAGGTGCTTATTAAAGATTTGTTGAAGAAAATGCTACATAAAGTATAAAATGTCCCTTAAAATATATAGCTGAATTCCTGATAAAATTAGAAAAATCTCCAAGAGTTGAAATTGATTTCAGAATTGAAAACCACAGCAGAGTTGGTGGCCTTTAGATGGTTAGCTTGGGGAGATAGTTGCCAGAATTGGTACCCTTGAATCTTGTATTTTAATAGCTGTAAGAGAACAGAAGACAAGGCCTTGGGCCCAACATGGGCAGGGAAAGAAATGAACCAGGACTTCTAATTAAGATGGAGGCATAGGTAGACATGGTTGGCCTCCATGCATAACCACAGCAAAAATTACAACTAAACTACAAAACAACTATCACCTAGAATCATCAGAAAATCAAGCTGTATGGAATTCCAACAACCAAGTAATTAAAGAAGTCACATTCATCCAGACAGGTAGGAGGGGTGGAGACACAAAGACACAGAACAGGTGGTCCATACCCACATATATTGGACAAAAATCAGGAAGGATATCTCGGGAGCAAGAGATCCTTGCCCCACACCAGGCCCCATTGCCCAGGGTTCCAGTACCAGGAAGATAAGTCCCCATAACTTCTGGCTGTAAAAACCAGTGAAGGTTGGGGTGGCAGAAGAAACTGTAGGATTCTAGACATCTCCTTTTAAAGTATCCACAACGGACTTGGGGCTTATATAGACTCACTCCTTTGGGCTCCAGCACCAGGGCTGCTACTTGAAGGGCACCAGTTACATATAAGGAGAAACTGAAGTGTCTGGCATCAGGGTGAGTTCCAGAGGACAGCTTCCTCCTGGACAAGGGCCAGGCAGCAGCCTGGGCCAGGCAGCAGCCATTGTCTTTTTCCTGAACCCTCCCCGCACAGAGCCACAGAGCTGCAACACCATATCTGAGACTCCATCAATCTGGTTCATATGAGATGCCCTGCCATGGTGATTCCCTGAGGTTCTGCCCATCCAACTTCTGGGTGCACTTTTCTACATTAGGCCAGGCTACTAAGACAGAGAGTCAGAGCAGCTCTGCCTGATACGTAGAAACAAACACTGGAGGCTGCCAAAATGAGGAGATAAGGAAATGGACCAAAAGAAAGAACAGACCAAAACTCCAGAAAAAGAACTAGATGAAATGGAGATAAGCAATCTATCAGATACAAAGTTCAAAACACTGGTTATTAGGATGCTCAAGGAACTCATTGATTACTTCGACAACATAAAAAGACCCAGGCAGAAGTAAAGGTTACACTAAGTGAAGTAAAGAAACATTTACCGGGAAACAACAGCAGAGTGCATGAAGCCGAGAATCAAATCAATGATTTGGAACACAAGCAAAAACAACAACAACAACAAAACACAATCAGAACATCAAGAAGAAAAAAGAATCCCAAAAAATGAGGATAGGGTAAGTTGTCCTCTGGGACGACTTCAGATGTACCAATCTTTGAATCATAGAAGTGCTGGAAAGAGAAGAGGAAGACCAAGAAAGTTGAAATCTACATGAAAAAGATAATGAGAGAAAACTCCCTAATTTGGTGAAGGAAATAGACATACAAGTCCAGGAAGCACAGAGAGTCCCAAACAAGATGGATGCAAGATGACCACACCAAGACATAATTAAAATGCCAAAGGTTAAAGAGAATTGTAAAAGCAGCAAGAGAAAAGCAGAGAGTTACCTACAAAGGAGTTCTCGTAGGACTGCCAGCTGATTTCTCAAAAGAAATTTTGCAGGCAAGAAGGGACTGGCAAGAAATATTCAAAGTGATGAAAAGTAAGGACCTTCAACCTAGATTGCTCTATCCAGCAAAGTTATTTTGATTCTAAACAAGGTAAAGCTAAAGGAGTTCATCATCACCAAGCCATTATTATATGAAATGTTAAAGGAGCTTATTTAAGAAAAGACCAAAACTATGAACATTAAAATGGCAATATATTCACAACTATCAACAATTAAAAAACAAACAGCTAAAAGCAGAACAGAAACAAAATTATAGATATGGAGATCATTTGGATCATTATCAGTTGGGAGGGGGAAGTGGGAAAATGGGGTAAAAGGTATAGGGATTAAGAAGTACAAATTGGTAGGTACAGAATAGGTAGGGGGTGGAGGGGATGTTAAGAACAGTATAGGAAATGTAGTAGCCAAAGAACTTACATGCATGACCCATGGACATGAACTGAGGGTGGGGGATTGCCAGAGGGAATTGGAGTTACTATGTGGAGGGGGGCAAAGGGAGAAACATTGGGATACCTGCAATATCATAATCAATAAAATACACTTTTTTAGAAAATGAACCAGGATCCTCGAAGTGCTGCACACTGTGAAGGCCAAACTGGAGAACTGTCTGCCTCCTGGCAGAGGGAGGCAACAGGAGCTTGTCCACCAGTGTGGACTCTGCCCCAAGTAACTGCAGGGACAGCCAACCTTGCCAGGATCAGGCTTTGAACTGATGTCACCTGGAGGTGCAGGGCTCCCCAAAGATTCTGTTGCTGGCGTTTGCAAACACAGAGCCCATCTGGTGGCACATTCTCAGCCTAGGTCACATAGGAGATCATAGCCAACCCCCTGTTGAAGACGACCTCACAATGCAAAACTGCTGACACGCAAGGCAAAAACACACACCTGGCTCAGGAGCCAGCCAGTGCCCAATGCCAGGATTCAGCGCTAAGATCTTCAGACTCTAGGATTATCAAAAAGAGACTAGAAAATGCACGTGTTAAAAACTAGAAAAGACAAGCACACAAGAGAAAAGAGTGAGTTGTAAAGAACCACACATACTGAAAAACAATGATTAAACTTTTAGAAATGAGAAATTCGTCTTTGGAGTAAACTCGATGTGTAGAGACGTGCTTTCTTCAAAGAGAACCTGAAAACCTACCTAGTAAACACAAAAGACTATACTAATAATCTTTAATAACTAGCTAACCACAGAAGCATTAATGTTCTCAATAGTTCTTGAGTTTCTTGAAAGTGGGATGAACTTAAATTTTTAAAAAATGTTGTCCCAAATTTGGGACCCCCAGCATCTCTGATTTTCTCTGTCCGGATCCTTTTTGTGAACTCTCTTTCGGTCATCATTTGGGCATAGGGAAGTGACCTACCCTTGAATTTTCTGTATTTCCTGATCTTGGGGTATGATTTTCAAACGTGACAACTCAGGTGACCTCAGATTAGGAAGAGCAAACAATATCCTCTATGAGAAATAACAGATTGGTTAAAGGTAATCAGAATGAACTAGTGAAGTGATACCAGTTTTTATTGCAACAATCCACTCTAATTCCTAGCTTTATAAATCACCTGTCTTCAGGTAGCATAGGCCAGTGGGCAAAATCTCAGGCTTCAATTTTAATGATGTCTTAAGGTTTTTCAATAAAACTGTTCCTCTCTCTAAAAAATTCATTTCAAAAGTAGTAGTCTAACTCCTCTGTCATTGCCATTTGGATATAAAAGGCATGAAAGGACAGACTTCACCAATAAAAGAGTTTTAAAAGATTCCTGTCACTATATTTAACCTAACATTTTCAGCCTAAAATATAACAAGCAGGTCTCTGTGTGACTCCTTTTAGGCATGGTCTGTGTGCAGTGGAGAGGCCCGAAATGATGTGTCTGTTAATTGAAGGAGCCCCAACCCCAGTTACTCTGAGCATCCAGGATGGCACTGCCAGGAGAAAAGGAAGGCAGGAAAACCTCTAATAAGAAAGCATACAAACGAATTAATTGTGTAACTTAAACATGTATGAACTTGGGCCTTGAATCTAAGAAGCTGACTGTGTGTGAGGCGGTCATGCTCGACTCTGTCATAGGCGCCAGCTCCCATTGCCCCCAGCATTTTGTAAAATGCTCTAGAAGCTGCTGTGGTAGCAAAGACTCCTCTGGTGCACCTTGGCTCCCTTCTCAGCCTGGTCTGTGGTGACTGTGGTGGTCGAAGTTCAGGTGAGAGGCACCACTCACCCACCTCGTCTCCTAGGTGAGAGGCGAGGGGCAGGTGGAGCTGGCCTTCCCGGGTGGCACAAAGTCAAGGGCGAGAATCTCAGGGGAGCTGCCCCAGCGTCACCCCACTGCTGCAGCGCCCGCACATGCTGTGTCGCTCCGTGTGTGTCCCTGACTTGTGCAGATGTCTGTCCCGTGTCTCCACTTCAGGCAGAGTTCTCGCATCCACTAAACCCCTTCCTTTATCCCACTGATCAGCTCAGGGGCCCCCCTGTTTTACCTGAACAGAGAGTATCGCTAGAGGAGCTTCAGGGTCAGCTTGCACAGGCGACCAGACTGCATCAAGAGGAGACAGAGAGATTTACAAACAAGATCCGAAAGGTAAATATGTCACGTGGATTTCAGCACAACCGCACCTCTGACTGCAGAGCCCTTGACAGAGATGGCAGATACGCTTTAAAGGAACCCTGTCAGTTGCGCACACACTCTGGACTTACGGGGCCAGAGGGCGTACGGAAAAGTCATCCAGTCAGGCACCCCCTCGGACACCTTAGAAAGATGAATGTCTACTTTTATGTTCTAAAACATGCTTTTCAATATTTACAGTGTGACCTCAGGAAGTTCTTAATATCTAATCTAAATTTTTGTGCAGTCAAACCCAGCAAAGTAAAATAAACTAAGTGCCCTACATGCAACTGGGCATGAATGTGTGTCCGACAACTTTTGTCCAGGTGTCCCCTAACAGACCCCAGGGAAGAGGACTGGCTCTGAGCCTTGGGAAGTGCTTGGGGTCCTGGAGCAGGCAGCAGGCAGTGGAGGACAGGTCACTCTAAATTGTTGTCTTCAGAAAACTTCCATTAATTGAGCCGTGGCCTTATTAGCTCTTCTACCTATTTTAGAACAAAGTGTTACTGGCTAATTATTCTTTCTCCATTAAATCCTTTCCCAGTGTGCCTGGTAGAAGGGATTAGCAGACACCTCACTCATTCCCCGGGGGCCTCCCTGAGGACTGTCCAGTCCCTGCCACCTCACACCTAATTAGGTCACAAACAGATATCCAGGCTCAGAATCACCCTTGCTGCCTTTTCTCCCTTGTATTTGTTCTCAAAAGATACTCGTATTTTTACTAATTTATTTTTATTGAATTTATTGGGGAAGATACTCATACTAAAAAAAAAACTAACCAGTTGATCTTGACCAGGGCACCAAAGTGCTCTAAAGTGCACATCCTGTGCAAAGGAAGGTGTCCCAGAACTGAACACAGAAGCCCCCTCCTTGTCCGTGGCCACGCTCATCTAAATAGGTCAGACCTGATTAAGGGAGCACCTTCTGCACCCTGCAGCTCGGAGACAGCAAAGGCGAATGCCAGTGTCTGAAAGGGCTGTGCCCGTGTTTACTGCCGGATGCACTGCCCTTTTAAACATTTCATTTATAGCACATGTTTCACATGTTAGTACAAAAGGAAAAAAATTTCATGTTACCCAAAAGATAAACTCCTAAGTAATTAACTATTTTTTTCTTTTTTTCATTGCACCAAAAACCATGTTTGAAAATGAGCTTATCCTGGTGATGCTGATAGGTGAATGTCAGGGGCCTGGGTGTTTCTCGCACTTCTACTCAGGATAAGGGAGTGTGTGGAAGAAGCTCCCAGACCTTGGTCCCAGGTGGTGAAATGTCTTCCAGACTTGTTCAGAGGGGAAGGGAAGGTGTCCCCTAACACAGTGCAGGGCAGAGGACCGGCTCTGAGCCTTGGGAAGTGCTTGGAGTCCTGGGCGGGGTAGGGGGGGGCAGGGCTGGGGGCAGGCAGCAGGGCAGTGGAGGAAGGGTCAGGGAGAGCGAGTCGGGAAGGAGCATTTCCAGGGGCTGTTGCAGGTGAAAGGACTAAGAGTCCCTGCAGTGCTGCATCTCCACTAGTCTAGCACCTCTGGAGAACCTGCCATGAGTGAGGCGCTCTGCATAGTGTTCCCTGTTTAATCATTTTGCAGCTGAGGAAGCTGAAACTTGGCCAGAGGCCAACATAACATGCAATAAGTTGGGAACACGGGGTTTCCAGTACACTAGTCTGCCCACCTTACCCACTCTGTGCCGTTCTTGTGTCCAGACTGGGTAAAGAACCACTGGTGGGACTCCGAGGGCTGCTGAGGTGCTGAATTAAAGCAGCTAGAAGTACAAGCAAAATCTGGTATTCGGACAGTGATTCACAAGTCATCGCACAGACCCAGGGACCTTCCCAGAGCTGCCTCGCTCTTCACTAGCAGTTAGCACATCCCTCACATTCGTTGTCCTCAGGCGGTGTTAGCCAAATGATGCAGTACTTAGCTAAAACAAAACAAAACCCACTGCCTTGGTGTTTGCCCCCAAGGGGTGTGTTAAATTGGGAGAGGACAGCTGATCATGATAATGCTGGCAGTCTAATCCTTTTTTCATCCCACTTTAGCTACTATAGATAATATTTTTGTGCTCGTCTGTAAATTACTTTTTTATTCATACCCTTTTGCTTAGACCTGTGTTGAAAAAGCAAGAACTTCGTGTAGAGATGGATAAACATTTCTCTTTCAGCACTGCTTTTATTTTCATAAGAGTTAGCCGCATGTAATTGGAATGTGAAATCTTCA
>PVKM010029085.1:0-17940 GCA_004027735.1 Carollia perspicillata | reverse complement strand
TAAGGCAGTGTGGGGATTATAAAAGAAGAACAAATGAAAAGCTGGGAGAAGGATCAAGGGGCAGAAGAGGGTCACAACACTGTCTCCTACCACCAGCCCTCAGAGGAGCGTTTGAAGGGACACTGCAGTGCAGTCGGTGCCAGCACATCCTGTCCCCACAGCCCTTGAAACATCTATTGAGAGTCCCTGTGGACCCCACCGGAGCTGAGCCGAAGGCTGTGTCCTACTCAGTGTTTGCAAGAGAGTGGGCTGGCTGGCTGTTAAACTTCCAAACTAAAAACAAGCCAACCCAGCTGATTCCAAAAATGCGGTCGTTTGTAGGGCAGAGGTTGATTTCCTCTCTTGCTTATGGCCAAACACCTCCACCCCAGGTTCGGTCTTTGTCAAGCAGGCCCGTGTTTTCTTTGACCTGACTGAGCCGCCTTGTTATACAAGCTATCTTATCTAGCAGTGTTGAGTCACCCTTTGGTTTAGTGCCTGCCCCTACAGCCTTCTCAGGGACTTCTGGGGTCCTGCCCTGGGGATCGAGTTCTCTGACCTAAGAAGCTGAATTTTTTAGACCCACTTAAGTGATTCCTAAATTTCTCAATGTAACAAATATTTATGGATTTTTTGTGAAAATTTCCTCTCCCCTTTCTTCTCTTTCCCTAAAAAAAAAATATTTTATATTTAATTTTTTAAATAACTTTTATTGATTATGCTATTATAGTTGGCCCATTTTTTTCTTCTCTTTATTCCTGTCTGCCTCATACCCCCCTCCCACCAGCATTGCCCCGCCTTAGTTCATGTCTGTAGGTCACACATATAAGTTCTTTGGCTTCTCCATTTCCTATTCTATTCTTAACCTCCCCCTGTCCATCTACCATTTATACTTCTTATTCCCTGTACCTTTTCCCCCATTCTTCCCTCCCTCCTCCTCACTGATAACCCTCCAAGTGATCCCCATTTCTGTGATTCTGTTCCTGTTCTAGTTGTTTGCTTAGTTTTTTGTTTTGTTTTGTTTTGTTTTTTAGGTTCAGTTGTTGATAGCTGTGAGTTGGTTGTCATTTTACTGTTGATAGTTTTGGTCTCTTCTTTTTCTTAGATAAGTCCCTTTAACATGTCATATGATAAGGGCTTGGTGACCATCAACTCCTTTAACTTGACATCTCTGAGAAGCACTTTATCTGCCCTTCCATTCTAAATGAAAGCTTTACTGGATAGAGTAATCTTAGATGTAGGTCCTTGCCTTTCATGACTTCGAATACTTCTTTACAGCCCCTTCTTGCCTTCAAGGTTTCTTTTGAGAAATCAGCAGATAGTCTTATAGGAATTCCCTTATGGGTAGCTGTCTCTTTCTCTTGCTGCTTTCAAGATTCTCTCATTATCTTCCATCTTGGGTAATGATGTACCCAAGTGTGTGCTTCCTTGGCTCCAACTTCTTTGGGACTCTCTGAGCTTCCTGGACTTCCTGGAAGTCTATTTCCTTCGCCAGATTGGGGAAGTTCTCTTTCATTATGTCTCAAATAAGTTTTTAATTTCTTGCTCTTCCTCTTCTCCTTCTGGCACCCCTATGATTTGGATGTTGGAACTTTTAAAGTTGTCCCAGAGGTTTCTAAGACTCTCCTCATTTTTTTGAATTGTTGTTTATTCATTCTGTTCTGGTTGAATGTTTATTTCTTCCTTCTATTCGAAACCATTGATCTGAGTCCTGGTTTCCTTCCGTTCACTGTTGGTTCCCTTTATTTCACTTTTCATAGCCTTCACTTCTTCCTCTGTTTTGTGACCATACTCAACCATTTCTGTGAGCATCCTGATTACCAGTGTTTTGAACTCTGCATATGATAGGTTGGCTATCTCTTCATCACTTAGTTCTATTTTTGGAGCTTTGATCTGTTCTTTCATTTGGGCCATAGGTTTTTTTGTCTTCACACACCTGTTATGTTGTAAGGGACAGAGCCTTAGGTATGCACCAGGGTGGGGTGACCCAGGTTGCTGCTCTGTGACACTGTGTGTTGGGGAGGGTTCTGAGAGGAAACAATGCCACTTGCTCGGTTCTTGGCGGCTTTCAGTCACTTCCCCAACTACCCACAAGCAAATGGGGCCCTTCTGCTGCTGATTCTTGGGTGGGTGAGTTTGTGTGCATTCTAGAACCCTGTGAGTCTCTCCAATGAACTCTTCTGTGAGGCTGGGAGTTTCTACTGCTACTGCAACACCCACAGGTTTTTCCAGCCAAAGGTTCTGAGACTTTATTTCCCCACGCTGGAAACCTGGGTTGTGTGGTCTGTCTCGCTCCCCAGTTGCTCCGACTGGTTTATCTGTGTGCAAATGTGGGACTGCCCAGTCCACCAGCCACGATCTTGCCATGTGTCCTCTCCAGCACGTCTGCCCGTATCTGCCCTCCCTACCAGTCTGAATGAATGTTTCTTATTTAACTCCTTGATTGTCCGACTTCCATACAGTTTGGTTTTCTGGTAGTTCTGGTAATTTTTTGTTTTTAAATTGACTGTTGTCCTTTTTCTGGTTGTGCGAGGAGGCAAAGTGTATCTACTATGGCTCCGTCTTGGCTGGAAGTCTTATGTATATTTAATTTTTAATTCAACTTTTATTTTGAAAAGCTTATAGAGAATGTTGCAATAACCCTTGATCATTTGCCATACCCAAGGGTGATGTTAAACCAGCATTTATAAAAACTGATATAAATCTAATACTTGTTGTTGGCCAGAATCCTTAAATTTAAAATATATTATTGTTATACAGTGTTTAACTACTGACTGGCTCACTTACATTGTTTTAATATATATATGCTTGATTGCAGGAAGCCTTCACCGAACCAGCAGTGTTCCTGAGTATGTCTACAACCTGCACTTGGTTGAAAATGATTTTGCTGTTGGGCGTTCCCCTGTTACCAAAACCTATGACGTGCTAAAGGTAGGGTACCAAAGAGTGTAATTCTAGTTATCAGATAACCATGAAACATTTTTCAACTCCCATAGATTAGGTTTTTAATGTTGCCTTTCCCGAGTATTACTCTTTCCTAAATGAATCATAAAAAAATTGATTTTGTGTAGACACCATAGAAAACTGGGGACTTCAAACAGCTTCAAGTCCTAATGCAAATAACTCATCAACCAAGTTAACAAAGTCTTCTTTAAAAATAGATTTTACCCAGAAAGGGCTCCACTTCTCCACGTGACTCAGAGAAATAGACACCTTGTATAAGAGTCCTGGAATAGTTAGTCCTCAACAAAGATAAAACTGATTTATGCCTCATTTAAATTTTATTTCTCTCTCATGCAGTCAGGCGTAACCTCGGCTTATGAAGGTCACTGGGGGAGAGGAACTACGCGGTACAATTCACAGAGGTCGGTGGAAGAAAGATTCTTGAGGCAGCCTCTGAGAAGACTGGAGATTTCTCCAGACAGCAGCCCTGAGAGGGGTCATTACTCCCTCAGCGACCACCAGTACAGCCAGAGAAGCCATGCTGGCCACACGCTGCGGCACGAAGACAGCAGGAGGTCCACGCTCCTTATGCCCCCGAGATACGCGCGCTCAGAGATTGTGGGTTTCACCTCCCGGCCGATGAGCAGGCAGCGCTACTATGACACTTACCACAGACAGTTCCAGTACGGGTCTGTTAATGACAGCGTTTTCGACAGTGCCCCTCTCAACCCAGTGGTGACGTACCCCAGGCCTGGGACTAGTCACAGCCTGAGCAACCTCTTGGAGAAGGAGAACTACCTGGCTTCAGGGCCTGCCCCTGGGCAGGTCAGGCCGCTCGTGCCTCTGCAGCCCATCACTCAGAACAGGGGCGCTCGGTCCTCCTGGCATCAAAGCTCCTTCCACAGCACCCGCACGGTGCAGGAAGCCAGGCCCAGTGTCACTGTAGATGCAGGCGGGAGGAGGACTCACATGACCGTTGGCCAGGTGGCAGTCGGAGGAAGTGGGACCATGCACAGCGAGAGAGCCACTTACAGCGACTCCCAGCTCAGGTGAGACCCCTTCTCGGTCTACGGGGCATGCGGTGCCAGCACATTCTGTTCCCACAGCCCCTCCTGCAGGAGCTGGCACTTCTGCGGCAGCATAGAAAGGGTTCCTGAGATTAGCAGTTAAAATAACGACTTTTCAGGCGGATGCCTAATTGACATATTAGCCTCCTCTTTACCTCAGGGACAGAGAGCAGGCTACCTGCTCACATGGCAGCTTTGCAGGGAAATGGGACAGTTAGTCCATCTGTTGTTCCAAATTAGATGCTAGCTGAAGGGTGACTACCTCGGCTGAATGAGGGCTGACGCCAAAGTAGACCAAGAAGTGGATAATTGCATTCATTTTCTTGCAATAAAAAAAGGAAGAAAAAGAGAAAGGAAAAAGGCAAAAAGACTTATTGCTGGTGCTGAATGAACCTTAAAGGCTATTTTGATAACTACTACTATAAGAAAGACTGAGAGGTAAGCAGAGGCAGCTCATTTTCAGATGTTGCTTTCCCGCCTTTTATACCCAATACTTCTACTTTTTGATTCTAGTGTCAGTGCCTCGGAGAGTATTTTTTTTGGCAATACCGAACAATTAAAAAAATTAGATATTCAAAGTCATTCCTGTGCCTGTCTTACTTTTACTGTATGGCTTGACTAATCTAGTCTTTGGAACTTAACCCTTATTCAAGTTTAATACTGGCATACATATTTTATAAACTGAGGAGAAAGTTATAAAGAGAAAGGTTGAGAAATGGCTGGAAGATTAAGACACAAGTCCTAAAATCATGATGTACCATTACGGTAAAACATTGAATACGTGATTTTTTTTGTTTGAATTCTAATGTTGCTTAATGGAAGTTGTTACCTTTCATTGTCACTTTTTTAAAAAATTTTATTTATTTATCTTTAGAGGGAAAGGGAAGGAGAGAGAGAGGGAGAGAAATATCAATGTATGGTTGCCTCTCGTGTGTCCCCTGCTGGGAACTGGCCTGCAACCCAGGCATGTGCCCTGACTGGGAATCGAGCCGCAATCCTTTGGCTCACAGGCCCGCGCTCAATCCACTGAGCTATACCAGCCAGGGCTCGTTGTCACTTTAAGTGAAGTTGTGTAGTAGACTCATTGACCATGCAGGTACTGCTGATAAGAGATGTTAGGGTTAGTCTAAACTTGAAGCAGGAAATATTTTTTATAAAGCAAAATCGTGCATGAGACTTCAAACATTTCCTGTAGAAAGCAGATCTTTGTCAATATGGACTCACTTACAAAGAAGAAAAATGAGTGAGGTAATTGTGGAAGGGAAATAAATGCTGATGATCAAGGCTTTTAAATGGCTAATTCAAAATTCACTGAATGCCCATTCTAATTCTAAGATGTGTGCTACACACAATTATAACAAAATGATTTCAACAATAACACGGCTATCCTGCCACCTCCTCCCACAGGTGGCATCCTTCTCTTCCCTCATGGCTGGGCCTCCAGGCTCCATAAACCAGCCTGTGGATTCCCAGCCTCTCATCATCCCGCTGCCTTATGGTGTTAGTCCCCACCGTTTGACCGAATCATTCTCCCCGCGTACCAATGACTGCCTTAGTGCCACATCCGAAGCGCACACGCACATTCAGTCCTTAGCAGCGCTCAGCCTCTGGGCAGCATTTAACACTGTCTATGAAATTCTCTCTTCCTTGGTTTTCCACTCACCTCTCCAAGACCTTTCTTCTTAGTCTTCTCTGGAAAGACTTTCTGCACGCTCGAAGCAGTCATCTTTGGCAATCCTTCTCTCCCATGTCTTGCTGCTCTCCCAGAGAGGCCCTGTGTACTGCCCTTATCTCTTGTGATGATTTCCAAAGTCTTGTCTTCAGCTCTGCCCTCTATTCTGAACTCTAGGCTTGTGTGTACAGGGTGGGGCAAAACGAGGTTTACCGTTGTGAATATGCAAAACACAGAGTTTATCCTTGCATTTTTATTCATTAGTTACTGTACTGTTTTCTATACAAACAACTATAAACCTACTTTTGCTCCACCCTGTAGTTCCAATAACCACTTGGACTTCGCAAAGTCAGTATATCCGAAACTAAATTCATCAGCTCCTCCAGGCCTTCTACTCCTAACCACCTCCTCATACTAAACCTGGAAGTCATTCTTCCCCCTCCCCAATCACATAACACCAAGTCATATTTTTATCTCCTTAATGCTCTGAAATTTTTACTTTTTTTCCATCTTCATTGCATAAGTCTGTCTGCCTCTTGTCCTGCTCACTCAGAACCGTTCTCTAGTAGTGTTAGAATGGGCTTTCCAAATCTGGTTAGTGCTCTCTCCATTCCGTAACCTTTCCTTAGTCCCACCAAGTTCCCTGCTCTTCAGCATGGCACACAAGGCCCGTGTTTCCCCCCTGCTTGTCCAGTGTCACCTTTCTACTCTTAATCCCCTCACTTCGTCACTACCATCCCCAAACACACCCTCACATAAACACTCTCACCACTTGGAACCTCTTTTATTTCCCATAATGGACGATATTCATTCATATATGTCCTCTCTTCCTCTCCATCCATCCATCTGTCTGTCTGTCTAGCATCATCTCCTTCCCCCCCAGTAGCTCTGGTTTTGCCAGGCATAGCTCAGATACCACCTTTCCCTGACCACTCCCTCTGAACCCAGTTTGGGTGTCCCAGTTATCTGCACTGCGTGGGTATCTCTCCCAGAAAATTACATGGTGGTTATTCATTTACTTATCTTCTCTTCCTCTAGACTTTGAGCTTTTGTGAGTGTCTTATCATCTTTATATTCTCAGCACCCCATGTAAATATTTGGTGAGAGAATGAAGGGATTAAAGAAGGAAGAAATGAAATATAAACTTTTTCCTTCTTAACATCTAGGTTCTTTTGTTACTCAAACTCTAGAAGTATTAACCACACCACTTCAGGTTATTGCTTAAACGAATAGGGTAAATCTTATTAGAATAATATGTTTCAAAAAGAGAAGGAACACTTGAGGTCAAGAAGTTTAAAAGTAAAGGCAAGAAATCTATTCTTGATGATTCCTAAAGTTGCCATTCTAGAGATCAGAAATCATAGAAATGAACTCTCTTTGAAAATTTTGCTCCCTGTGGGAAGGGGAGTCAGAGGCATTTCCTATAATGAGGAAAATAAACGATCCAGGTGGTGTCTATGCCTGACTCTGCTCCTAGCTTTGCTGTGGCTCATGTCAGTGTCTCAGACTGTCCCCTGAGAGTCCTGCTCCTGAGGCTGCTCTCCTTAGCCTTGTCTCACATTTCGCCTCTACGTAGCCCCTACTTTTAGAATCTACCATTTTATGTTTATTGAAAGTCCCACCTGTAAAGAACTGTTCTCTCACATTTGTGGAACACTCCTATAGAGTAGCTAGATAAAACTATAAACCTGCGTGATGACATAAGGTATTAAACAATGGATCTTTCTTTCCAAAAGAAGAATGGCTGCTCAGACAGTTACTAATGCAGCTGAAAGCCAAGACATGGGAGTAAAAGAGAGACAGACAGTCAACACCTGTTCTAAATCAAACTGAAGAAGATGATTCAAGAAATCACCAAGTAAAAACTTCTAGATCAGCTTTCCCGAAAGTGTGATTTCTGCACCTGTGGGGGACTGGTGGTTCAGTAAGTGAATATTGGTTCCTCGGGATGCGCAGCACTGCAGTAAGAACTATAAGAGAAACACGGAGAGGGATACGTGAAGGTCTAGAGGGGATGAGTGAAAAGGAAAGTAAGATGCGTCATCAAGTGCTGTGTTGTGTGGTACACACCAGTGTGTTATATAGCAATTCAGAGACCAGAAGAACAGTGTGCTCAGGAGATGAAGGAGAGAGACCGGGCCTCTAGGCAGGGTCTAGACCAGGCAGGTCTGTGCCACAGAGCATAAAAGATATCACATTAATGTCCCTCCACATCTTCTTAATTACCGACTCCTTTCAAGTCTCTTTCAGCTATTTTCATTTTCAACAGCTCAGTTCAAGGCTTCATCGCTTCCACTAAGACTCTTGTGGTGCCCTCAATACTGTCTCTAGAAACATATATCTACTCCAAAGTCATCTTTCAAATGGTGCTTTTATCACACTTTTTTCAATTTAATCTTTATTGTATTTCTTTCCCATTACCTTTTCATCCCCTTATACTCCACACGTCACACCTAAAATCCTTTTGAGGCAGGGGGATCTGCATTTCTTCAGTCTCTGTGACCACATGCAGGGGATTTCCATTCATCACTTAGTGTTTGTTGGCCTTGGAGGCGTAGCCCTATTCTAGCATCCGGGAACCAGCCTGCAGCAGGGCTGTGCTGTTACTGACAGGAATGCTGATTGCTGAGGGATTGCACACACACAAACATACAGGTTGTTATTTATTGCTAAATATTAGCTTGTGTTTTGACCAAGGATATGTTATACTTCCCCCCTCCCTACATTTTTCATTTACACTGACATCGTTTTAACATATTAACTAACAAGGTATTGAAAATACTCAGTTCTGGAGAGTGTGCTACGGGGATAATGGGGTCCAGTAACAACTGCTCTTCTCGATCTCCCCGCCCTCCCAACCCCATTTCTAAGCCACATTTTTGCAGGCTTCGGGAAGTGCTTGATGATGAGTGAGTAGGAGGGGAGAAGGAAAGGGGGAAAGAAGGAAGGAGGACAAAAGAGAAAAAGAAATACTGTAGGAGAACAAAGACGAGAAGGAATAGCTCTAGCTGGGAATAGGGCACAAGACCGATTTCAGAAAAGTGAGGACGTTTGAAGTGAGTCTTGATGAATAGACAAGAATTAAGTGGAAGGATGGACTTCCTAGAAAAATCCAAGTGGTTTGTGAAGAGACATGCAGTGTTTAGGAAAGGATTGAAAGTGTGGTGTGGTTGGAAGATGGAGTGGCCCATCAGAGGAAGGGAAAGACAGAGGGGATTGAGGGTGGCAGGATTGGGGCCAGAGTGGAGTCAGAACATGGCCGTGTTTTAGACTTGGGCGTCACAGGCACTCACAAAACCAGAAACTGATGCCCTGACAGCTCTTGCAAACCATCCATTGAGGAAGTCTTTGTTCAGTATGGGAACTGTCCTTAATAATAAAGTAAAATGGCATTGGATTGGCTGGGAGTGCATGCAGAGCTTCTTTGTGAATCACGTTCGGGAAAATAAAGGATTCGAGTAATGGAATTATTTTGGGAAATTCAAACTCTTCTGAGTCATTTATGACTTACGAAGTGGATTAATGGCTGAATTTTTTTTAAAAAATTGCAATAACAGAAGGGTATTCTTATGCTGTGAGTGATCTTTCATCAATAAAAACACCTGTACTGCTGTTGAGATTGAGATTAGTAGCGTTCCAATTTCTCTCTAAAGGCATTGGAATCTATGCATGTCAATTATTTCCATCTCCTTTAAAAACTGTTTATATTTTTTTAAATGACTCAAATTCTGATTTTAATGGTAATAGCCCACATTTTTGACCAATTAAACTGACTCCTGAGGCACATTTTAAAATATGAGACCATTACATAATTCTCAGTGTGGAGGCCAGGACTGCTTCTGCTGCCTCATTTTTAATGCCCTTACACTCATGAGGTAACACTTCTATGTTTGAATGTGTGTTTCAGAGGCAGCGAGTATTAGTTCTTAGTCACGAGGCTCATTTGTCCCCTCTCCTGTGCCACATCCACCCATGCGCCAACACCATTCACAACACAACACACACTCACGTCAGAACACATGTGTATGTACTGTGGGTTAGCCCGACATAAGAGGATTTACACATGGTGCTTGCTAGCAGGTGCTGGAAAACACCCTTCCATGACGTCTTTGGAGTTTATTACCTGGAATGAATCAGGCTACCCTCTTTGAAGCCAAAGCAGGGTCCTACCTTTAAAGCATGTCTTCGGCCACGATTCTAAGATGTCAGCGTCCTGAGTAATTTCTCTGAGGCAATGCTTAGGGAAGCCAAACCACACTGATACAGACTACGTAATCTAGTCACCCTCCAGGCGGAAATAAAAGGGGAGAAACCAGTGTAGTTCTATGAGGCATTTGGGAGTTACCGGTTTTTATTTTACAAGTAGCAGTTTTAATTGTCCTCTATAAATATCCTCTCTGTGTCAAATGGCATCAGATTTCATCACCACTATAAATACTTAGAATTCGTGAAGGACAAACATGTGCTACTAGTAGCTAGACATACGTTCAATGTCATTCCAATAGCAAGGCAGATAGTAAAAGAATGTGTATAAAATTGTTTTTTTAAGAAAAAGCATATTTATAATTGTATTCAATCATTACCTTTCCTCATGGATTTTGTCACACCAGCATGACTTATTCTAACAAAATGAACTCAGTTTTCCTGGCTTTTACTGTTTATATACTGTTACTTTCATTAAATAAGAACACTTTTAGAATGCTTTTTTGAAAACTCGTTTTCAGGTACAATAATAACACAGTCAGAGCAGCTTTGAGAAAAATCTAATGATTTTTG
Source organism: Carollia perspicillata (assembly GCA_004027735.1). NCBI lineage: Eukaryota > Metazoa > Chordata > Mammalia > Chiroptera > Phyllostomidae > Carollia > Carollia perspicillata. The sequence goes on along the minus strand of PVKM010029085.1, from coordinate 7,503 downwards.
AGGAAAGGTGTTTCCTCTACAGGTCTCACATTATCAGGGTAGCAATAATTTTTAATTTCTGTGACCAGATTTCTTTTAAATTTCACCTGAAGTCTTATTGTACCTTTAAAGTACCTTTTCAGGTGTGACTATCACACTACCCATATTTATCTGAAACAGAGTTCAGTTTCTTTGGTATATGAGGTCTGTCCAGAAGGTATCCAGTCATGTAGTATGAAAAATGGAGACATTTATTGAAGAAGATACAAGAAACATTGTACATGCTCAGTCCCCTTCACAGTAGGCACCTTGGGCTTGCATACTTCTCCCAATCACCATCAGCTGCCCCGTTGTGTTTTCCTCAGTCTCACTGACAGTCTGAAATCTCTTCCCTTTCAAAGCTGATTTTAGTTTTGGGAAAAGCCAGAAGTCACTTGGGTGATTTGATGTTTCTCCAGAAACTGCACAAGACATGATGTATGAGCAGACATGTTGTCGTGATGAAGCTGCCAATCACCAGTTGCCCATAGCTGCAGCCTTCTGAATCATCTGAATAGTATCTGTGGAGTAATGTTCAAGCTTAACATAAAATTCGGTGCAGATCCATTGTTCTACACGCTTAGTCATTTTGAAAATTGTACACGTGCTCACTCAACAGTGTCTACCGCCCCCACTGACTAGTACAGTGAAGTCATCATTGTTCATGCATGTGCATTCCAGGCCACTCTCTTTGTCTGCCAAGCTACATCGATGTCACACAAACCTTTCTCTTTATATTAACAATGGCTGGACTTTTGCTGGACAGACCTCGTTTATTACGGATCTGCTCAATTTGGTGATGATTTTCTGAGGCTAGTCTGACCAGAACTGAAGTATTTCTGCTACTAGCTTCCTATACTTTCTGATCTCAGGTACTGATTTTTTTTGGGCTGAAGGAGGCAAGACTGATGTTCCACGCTTGCCATTATTAGCTGAGTCATCTCTGGAGGATCAGGTTGATAGGTAGGAGAGAGCAGGTTTGGAATTTTGCTGAATCTGTGACTGTTTGTCTAGGAATGCAGACATGGAGATGACTCTGGAGCGGGCAGTGAGTATGCTTGACGCAGACCACACACCACCTGCCAGGATTTCTGTGGCAGCCACCTTCATACAGCATGAGTGCTTCCAGAAATCTGAAGCGCGGAAAAGGGTGAGTATCATCTGAAGTCCATTGCAGAACTAGCTCTGTCTATTATGGCAACCCTGCAAACCGAAACCAGTAACATACTAACATTTTTAAACATCATCATTAAGTTATATGTCAATTATACATTGATGCCCAACCAACTGAGCCACACCGGTCAGGGCAAGAGTTTTTAATTTAAAAGAAAATATATACATTGTGAAAAATGTTCCCTCAACTCATAAACTTGAAGCCACTGCACAGACCTCCCCCTTTTTTGTCTCTCTCCCAGCATCCCTCTTTAAAACCATCCCCAGAGGCAATTATCAACAGTCTGTGTGCTTTCAGATTTTTCTGAGAGAGGGCAGGGAGGTGGCATGAGTGTGTACTGCATTATATTAAATATGAGCAAATTTTTCCAATTTTTGTTTTTGTTAAATAACTTCATTTATCATACATATCAACTTTGTACATGTGTCTTTGGGCACTTCCACAAGTGTTCCTAATAGCCAGAGCCCTAATATAGGATCAATAGATAATTTTATTATATGTTTCTTTTAAAAAGTAATATATCTGTGGCAGAGGTGGGGATCATAGTTCAAAAAGGTCTGCAGTGGAAAGAGAGTTTCCCTCCTACTCCAAACCCCACTTATCCCCCGTTTTCCTCTCTCTCCGTCTCACTCTCCCCTTCTGTCTCCTCCCTTCTTCCTTCTCTCTCTGTCAGTCTCTCTCTCTCTCTCATCAATTTCTGGGTTTATTTCGAGAGATATTCTATGTATGTAGAAACAATTATTGGATGGGTTAGTTGAGTATCCTTTTTTGTTTGAAACAAAATCACAAATGGCAGCAGATTATTTATAGTACTCTGTACTTAGCCTTCATTTAATATCTTGGAAATCTTCAATATATATTGGCCCTCCTTTATTTTTTAAAACTGTTGCATTGATTTATGTTGTGTAAATGTACCAGTTTTGTTTGTTCATTTTTTAAATGCCTTTGGTAAGGTACCATGTGACAGAGTTTTGACATGCGTTGGCACTGTGGAAAATCATCGCCATCAAGACACCGAGCGTATTCTTGTCCTCCACAGATTCCTCGTGCCCCTCTGAAGTCCTTAAACCCACCCGTCCCCTACCCACTTTTAGACCCTAGGCAACCTTAGCTCTGTTTTTCTGTTACTATAAATAATATCAAATGTTCTAGAATTTCTCTCTCTTAAAGTCAATTTTTTAAAAACTGTGTGTGTGCAACTTTTCAGGCACCATTTGTTGACTTTCCTTTTGGTACTGAATTGTTTTTATGCCTTTGTTGAAAAGGAATTGATCAGTGTGTGAATCTATTTTTGGATGATGTATTCTATTCCATTGATTTGTTTATCTATATTTATAGATACTAAAACCACAGTCTGTATTATTCTGGTTTTATATTAAGTCTTGAACTTAGGTAATATTAGTCCTCTTTGCTCTTTTTCTTCAAGTTATTTTGGCTAGACTAGGTCTTTGGCAGCACATTGGAATTTTAGAATCGGCTTGTCAATTTGTACGTTTATAAAACTTCTGGGATTTTTTTTTTTGAGATTACATTGAATTTATAGATCAACATGTGGAGAATTGACATGTGAACCATATTGAGTCTTCTGACTCCTGAACAAGCTATATTTCACAATTTATTTAGGTGTCTGATTTCTCTCAGCATTGTCTTGTAGTTTCTACTCTAGAGGTCGTCAGTGGTTTTTGTCAGATTTATCCTTAGAGATGTCATATTTCTACATACCTTTACAGATGGTCAGGGTTTTCTTTATTTCAATTTTTAATTGTTCAATGCTAGTATATAGAAATACAGTTCAGTCAATACAGGTGATCTTGTATCCTGCTGTACTACTAATTCACTTCTTAGCTCTGTGTCATATTTGTAGATTCATCAGATTTTCTGCATAGAAGATGATGCCATCTGTGAATAAAGTCCATTTTGTTTCTTCCTTTACAATCTGAATGATTTATATTTCTCTTTTTTTCTTTTCGTACTGGCTAGAACCACCAGCTCGTTGTTAAAGAGAAGTGAGAGCGGACGTGTTGTTCTTTGAAGCCTTCAGTCTTTCCCTATTAACTGTTGTGATCCCTGTGGGTTGGTTTATCTTGTGGAGATATTTAATCTAGGGGATGTTTGTGGGTTGTTTTTTTTTCCTAACTGACAAAGGGTTTTATTACTACTATATAGTTGCAGTAATTAAAAGGATACAGCCATGCTTTTCTGCCCACTCCCCATCCTTCGCCCACATCGCTGAGGCAGCTCAGCGCTCCTGCTGTCAGCGCCTCTGTCCCCTCCTTCCAGCCGCCGTCCTGGTCATCCACCAGGACCTCATCCACCATGAGGAGGTGTTCTCCATTATCTACAAGATCCTGGAGATGCAGACAGGCTGTGCATGGATGTGGAGGGGAAGATGATCAGTAAGAGAGAGGATAATGTGGATGACTCGCTTATTGGTGGAGTCGTCTCTGCTGAAGTCCCCAAGGGCAGGCAGGGGACCTGAAAGCTTCACAAAAGCAGCCTACAGGAAGCCCATCAAAGATTACACAAGATCAATCAAAGGGAAATTTGAAAAACAGAGACCAGAAAGAGTAAAGCTCTTATGGCAGGGGCTTTAAAACAAATCAAGCACACCCTTGCACAGTTCAACATCCACCAGTTCTCTAGTGGTGAACACATGCATCCAGATGGCATGGCTGCCCTGCTGTCTGCCATGAGAACCGTGCGGCCCCATGGACGATTCTCTTTTGAGAGTGGCTTAGAAATGGAACCATGTTAACAAGTTTGGCAATTTGGATGTATCACCTGTCATCCTAACTGGCTGCCTCTTTTTTAAAAAAAATTCTGACTTGAGGATATGTTTATTGATTTGAGAGCGAGAGATACACACGTCAATGTGAAAGACAGACATCCAGCGGTTGCCTCCTGTGCTCTCCCCACACAAACCTAGGTGTGTGTCCTGACCAGGATCGAGCCTGTAACCTTTTGGTGCAGGGGACAATGCTCTAACCACCTGAACCACCGGCCTGGGCTGGCTGCTGCTTTTCATCCAACACCAGAACAAATGGGACTGATGTTATCTTGAGTTCTTCATTTATTTTGACCTTGATTTATTTGGACTGGAGGCATTGTTTCTAAGGAAAAACCTGTCATGTAGGTTGTCTAAAAATAAAATGCATTTAAGTAAAAAAAAAAAAAAAGGTCCAGCCATATCACTAAGCTGAAATCATTAAATATTTCTAAGGCCATTTCTTTAAAACACAGAATGGAAAAATCAATTCTATCAGGAAATTTTATAGAGAAATCTTCCCCTCGGATTTTGCTAGGTTCTGAGAGATCCTTTTTTTTTTTTCATTTGGCTTTAATACCAAACTCAAAACACTGTCTTGTTTTTCAAGATGACAGTATGATTTACATATAGTATATGCCTTTTTTAGTGTACAGTTTTCTGTCAGACAAACACAGTCATGTAACCACCACTACAATCAAGATAAAAAACTGTTCCAGCCCTGGCTGGTGTAGCTCAGTGGATTGAGCGCGGGCCTGCGAGCCAAACGATCGCGGTTCGATTCCCAGTCAGGGCACATGCCTGGGTTGCAGGCCAGTTCCCAGCGGGGGACGCACAAGAGGCAACCATTCATTGATATTTCTCTCCCTCTCTCCTTCCCTTCCCCTCTAAAAATAAATAAATAAAATCTTTAAAAAAAAACAAAACTGTTCCATTACCCCCCCCAAAGTCCTTTATGTCCCTTTGCAGTCAATCCTTCCCCCATCTCCAGCCCCTGACGTGATCTGCTTATCACTAAGTTTTACTCCTTCCAAAATGTCAGATAAATAGAGTCATGTAATACATAGCCCTTTGAGTCTGTCTTCTTACACTGAGCATACACATTGGAGTTTCATCCATGTTGCGTGTATAAGTAGTCCATTCCCAATTTGTTTTTCCAAGTAGGATTCCATCCTATGGATGGATATACCACAGTTTGTTTATCCTGTCACCAGCTGAAGGACATTTGTTTCCAGCCTTTGATAACTATGAACTAAGCCTTTGTAAATAGGCTTAGTTCATTCATAAATAGGTATTTGTGTGAATAAAAGTTATCATGGGTACATATATAGGAGCACAATTACTGGGTTATAAAATAGGTGTATGTGTAACTTTATTAAAAACTGCCAGTTTTCCAGGGACTTCTGGTCAAATGGAGGCATAGAGACATGCTTTGCCTCCTCAAGCTACCACAGAGAGAATTACAACTATATCTCAAAACAAATAACATCCAGAACCATCAGAAATCTGAGCTGTATGGAAGTCTAAAACAAAGGATTTAAAGAAACCACATTCGTCCAGATAGGTAGGAGGGGTGGAGCCCATCATGGAGATGGGCTGAGTGGCTCAGAGACACACCAGAGAGGCGGTGGGAAACAGGTGGTCCCACACTCACATCTGGTGGATAAAAATCAGGAGGGATACCTTGAGAACAAGCAATCCCAGGCCAGACTGCATAACCTAGGGTTCTAGTACTAGAAAGTTAAATCCCCATAACTTCTGGCTGTAAAAACCAGTGGGGGTTGGGGCAATGGAAGAAACTGCCATATTTTCAGGAGAGTCCATTTAAAGGGCCTTCACAGACTTAGAACATTTGCAAACACACCCACTCTGAGATTTACCACCAGGGCAAGAGCTGGAAGGGCACCATTTACATATGGGGAGTGGGTGAAGTGACTACAGTTGGGCCAACTGCTAGGAACACCACCAGAAGCCAGGCGGCAGCACTGTCCCCTCTCCAAGTCCTCCCCCCATAGAGAGCCACAAAGTGGTGAAGCAGCTTGCCCCACCCTGACAATTACCTAAGGTTCCACCCCAGACAAATTACAGGTGTTTTTTCAGAGACAGGGAGTCAAAGAAGCTCTACTTAATACAGAAACAAACACAGGGAGGCTGCCAAATTGAGGAGACAAAGAAATACGGCCCAAATGAAAGAACAGAACAAACCCCAGAAAAATATCTAAACAGAATGGAGATAACCATCCTATCAGATGCAGAGTTTTAATACATTGGTAATCAGGATGGTCAGAGAACTAACTGAGTACGGCAAAAACATAAGGGAAGAAATGAAGGTTACACTAAGTGAGATAAAAATCAACAGGGAACCAACAGTGGAGAGTATGAACTTGAGAATCAAATCAACAATTTGGAACACAAGGATGGAAAATGCATTCAATAAGAGCAGCAGGAAGAAAAAAAAATGAAAAAATGATGATAGGCTTAGGAACCTCTGGGACAACTTTAAATGTACCAACATTCAAATCATAGGGATGCCAGAAGGAGAAGCAGCAGAGCAAGAAATTGAAAACTTATTTGAAAAGATAATGAAAGAAAACTTCCTTAATTTGGTGAAGGAAATAGATAGACAAGTCTAAGAAGCACAGAGAGTCCCAAACAAGTTGGACCCAAAAAGGACTACATCAAGACACATCATGATTAAAATGCCAAAGTTTAAAGATAGAGAGAGAATCTTAAAAGCAGTAAGGGAAAAGAAGAGAGTTATCTACAAAGGAGTTTCTCTAAGACCATCAGCAGAATTCTCAAAAAAAAAAAAAAAAACCTTGCAGACAAGAAGGGGCTGGAAAGAAGTATTCAAAGTGGTGATATGGAAGGACCTACAACCTAGATTACTCTATCCAGCACAGCTACCATTGAGAATGGAAGGGCAGATAAAGTGCTTCCCAGAGAAGGTCAAGCTAAAGGAGTTCAACATCACCAAGCCCTTATTATATGAAATGTTAAAGAGACTTATTTAAGAAAAAGATGATCAAACCTATGAACATTAAACAGGCAACAAATTCATAACTATCAACAACTGAATCTAAAAAAAACAAAAAAACAAAAACAAAACAAAGCAAACAACCAGAACAGGGACAGAATCATAATTGGAGATCATTTGGAGGGTTGGAAAGGGGAAGGGGGAGAAAGGGGGAAAGGTGCAGAGATTAAGAAACATAATTGGTAGGTACAAAACAGACAGGGGAAGGTTAACAATAGTAGGAAATGGAGAAGCCAAAGAACTTATATGCACAACCCATGGACATGAGCTAAGGAGGAGGGATTGCTGGAATGAATGAGGGTATTGGGCAGAGGCAGTACCCTCCTCCCTGTTCAGGGCAGAGGAGGGCAAAGGGGGAAAAACTTGGGACAACTGTAATAGTATAATCAATAAAATCTATTTTTTTAAAAACTGCCAGCTTTCCAAAATGGCCTTACCATTTCACACTCCCACTAGCCATGTTTGATTTTGAACAATTCTTACAGAACACAGTCCAAAGGACGGACCCTC
>PVKM010029084.1:0-17958 GCA_004027735.1 Carollia perspicillata | reverse complement strand
AGGAACAACAATGTTTCTAGCACCACCATCCCCCTTCTAAACATGAAGTAACAACAGCCCAGCAGCACCATTCTATTAATGGTCTGACAGAAGCACAGGTTCCCCAAGAATAACTACCATACCTCGTTTCCTACTCTTCTTCTTCACAGAGCATATGATACAAAAACAAAACTAATGAGGTACCAAAAAAAAAAAAAAAACAGGGAGAAAACATTATCAAGGTAAAAAAAAACAAAATGATTCGAAGATTATGCAGTTGCTGGATATATCAGAGAAGAACCACAAAATAATTATGATTAATATGACAAAGGAGCCAGTGGAAAAGGTAAGCAACATCCATGAAAAAAATGGAAATAGCAAAGAGGTAGAAACTACACAAAAAGTCAAAAGAAAATGCTAGCTATAGAAATATATACCAGAAACAAAGAATCCCTGTGATAAATTCGAGAGCAGACTGGGTACATCTGAGGAAAACAATAGTAGACTTGAAGATCTGCTCACACAAATTATCCAAGATAAAACATAAAAAAAAAAGAATAAAATTGTGAATAAATAAACAAACCAGAGTGTCCAAGAGCTGTGGGCTAATATACAATGGCTCTATCTTCTCTGTAATTAGCATTCTAGAAGGACAAAAGGGAGAGAATGGGTTACAAGAAAATTTGTAAGATAATGGCCAAAAATTTGCCAAAATTATTGGAAAATAAACCACAGATCCAAAAAAACACATTCAAAACAGGGAATGTATGGGGAAAATGTTTCAGACATGTAGTACCCAAAATGCAAATAAACAAAGATAAAGAAAATATCTGGTAAGCAAACAGAGAAGAAAGGAACTTTACGTAAAGAAAAACAACAAAAAATATAACAGGAACTCTGCAATGTGTAAGACAAAGGACAACATTTTGAAAGTATTGGGAAAGCATACACAATTCAGAGATATCCCCTGAAAACATGGTTCAAAAATGTTTGAAGTTGTCCCACTGATTTTTGGATTGTTTTTAATTTTCTGTGTTACTTAGTTCTGGTCTGATATTTGTCATTTCTTCTATTTCTTTGAATTTTATTTGTCTCATTAGTATAGTTTTTAGGTTTTTTTTTTTTTAAGAAGATGCTGAAGAGTAGATTTAAGACTTTTTTTTTCCTTCCTAGTATAAACAATGAGGGCTATAAATTATCCTCTAATTACTGCTTTGGTGACACCTCAAAATCTTAATGTATTTTGTTTTCATTTTTATGTAGTAGAAACATTTTCCAATTACTCATTTAATTTATTTGACATGTGTTTTATTTAGAAGTGTGTTATTTCACTTCCATATATTTGGGGATATTTCAGAGATCTTTCTCTTATTTTCTATTACTGAGTCCTATTTTAATACTATGTGTTAGAGAATGTAGTTGGCATGACTTAATTCTTTCAGCTTTATTATAAGTCTATTATTATAAAAACTAGTTAATTTCAGTGCTGAGACATTTTCCTGTTATCCTCTTTTACAGGTTCCCAACTTGATTCAATTGTGGTTAAACACCACTTGTACTATGATTTTAATTCTTTTAAATTTGTTGGGAGTTTATAGTATGACCAGAATATGGCTTATTTTGGCATGTATTCTGTGAGTGTTTGAAAATAATGTGTATTATACAACTGATGGGGGAGGTATTCTGTAATTGAAGATTAGAAACTATTTGTTGATGGTGTTATTGAATTCTTTTATATCCTTGTTTATTTTCTGTCTACTTGTTTTAATAATTAGTGAAAAAGTATTGAAGTCTCTAATTATAATTGTATATTTTTCTTTCACTTTTGTTTATATATTTTGTTTATATATATCAGCTTTTGTTTAATATATTTTGAAGCTCTGTTTTTCAGTGTAAAAACACTGAGGATAGTTCTGTCTTCTGGTTGATTGACACATTTTGTAATAGCCCTCTTTGTCTCTTACACAGTTGATGCTTAAACAATGAGGTTTGAAATGTGTTGGTCCACTTCTATATGGATTTATTTTAGTACATGCCTATAATGCTTGTGATCTGTGGTTTGGCATCCATCAATGTGGAAGGCTGACTCTGTGCACTGATACACGCCGTTTTAAATATGGAACTTGCACATCCACTGATTTTGGTAACCACAGGGGTCCTGGTACCAATACCCCACAGATATGGAGAGAGAACTCAGTTTTTAGAGCGTCAAAAGTTATGCATGATTTTTGACTCTGCAGGGTCAGCACCCCTAAGCCCTATTATTATTCAAGGGTCAACTTTAATTGCATTTTGCTCTTAAATCTACTTCATCTGATATTAATATAGCTATCCCTGCTTTTCTTTAGCTAATATTTGCATGAAAATATCCTTTCTTATCCTTTCACTTTCAACTTGTTAGCATCATTACATTTGAATTGATTCTCTTTCATCACATATACTTAGATCTTACCTTTATTTTGTCTACTTTGCTAAACTGTTTTAATTAATATTTTTACATAACTTACATTAAATATAATATTACTGTATTAGGGCTTAACTGCCATTTAATTTTTCATTATCTACTTTTCTTTCCTTTCTGTTTTTTCTAGTTTCTTTTTAGTTCTATTTCTTCCCAGGGTTACTTAAATATTATTGAGGAGGATTTTGTAATATTTAAATAAATAAGCAAAAATCTTACATAGCCACTTAAGAAAGTACCAGCTCTATTCTCATCCTTACTTTGCATAGATCCATATTTCCATCTTATGTAATTTTCTTTCTGCCTGAAGAACATTTCTTAAAATTTCTTTGTAGTGTGGATCTGATGGTGATACATTCTTACATATTTTACATGTTTAAAAATCTTTATTCTTTTTTTATTGAAAGAAAATATTGAATGTAATTTTGGGTAACTAGCTGTTTTGACAAGATTTTTAGAAAATAACTTTAAAACCTGGCTGGTGTGGCCGAGTTGACTGAGCACCAGACTGCAAAGCAAAGGGTCACCAGTTCCATTCCTAGTCAGAGCACATGTCAGGGGTGTGTGGGCCAGGTCCCCAGGAGGGAGCATGAGAGAGGCAACCACACATTGATGTTTCTCTCCCTTTCTTTTTCCCTCCTTTTCCCTCTCTCTAAAAATAAATAAATGGAATATTTAAAAAATAACTTTAAAGATGTTTTTCTACTCCCTTCTCATTTGCCATTATTCTCATTTTTGTCCTTTGGTTCATAGTGTACCTTTTTCTCTAACTGCCTATGAGGTTTTCTCTTTTCTTTGGTTTTAAGCAATTTGATTGTGCTATGCCTTGGTGTAGTTTGTTTTTCATCGTTTTTCTTTGTTTGGGGCAAACTAATATCACTTTATCTGTAGACTTAATTTTAATATAATTTGGGAAAATTCAGTCATTATGTCAAAAAATATTTCTCAGCCTCCTTCCCTGCTCTACTTTAAGTACTACAAATACATATAAATTGATGCTTAAAAATTTCCCACTGTTGCCCTGGCTGGTGTCGCTCAGTGGATTGAGCGCAGGCCTGCGAACCAAAGCATTGCCGGTTTGATTCCCAGTCAGGGCACATGCCTGGGTTGCAGGCCATATTCCCAGTATGGGGTGTGCTAGAGGCAACCACACATTGATGTTTCATTCCCTCTCTTTCTCCCTCCCTTCCTCATCTCTCTAAAATAAATAAATAAAATCTTTTTTTAAAAAATTTCCCACTGTTAACTGATATTATTTCCCATAATTTTATTTTGGTTACTCTTTTTTTATTCAGTAAGATTTTTATTAGAAGGTCTTTAACTTCACTAACTCCTCTGTAATTTCTAATCTGCTATTAATCCCATTTAGTAGTTGTATTTTTATCCTAGGTATTTTAGTTTTTATCTCCAGAAATATGATTTAAAAAAATATTTCAAGTCTCTACTTAAATTGTTAACATAGGGAATACAGTTATAACTATTTTAATTTCTAGTTAAAGCAAACAACTCTGCCCTATATGGGTCTGTTTCTGTTGATTGATTTTTCACGTGTATAGTGATTTTCTTATTAGATTCTATTGATTACTACTTCACATCTATTAATTTTTTATTAGATACCATGTATTTTCTTTTTAGGGTGGTAGATATTATATATTTCTATAAATATTTTAAGCTTTTTACTTTTTACAGTGGTGAATATTTTATTTTTGGCATATGGAGGATATTCTCTATTCACATAAATGAAGTTATGTTCAGGGATGAAGTTGGGTTTCTGCAAATGATCCCCGAATTCTAGCTTTTAAGACTTGTTTGATGGGACTGGAACAGTGCTCAAACTACTGATAATGATCGCCCTCTACTGAGAGGTTACTCCTCTATGTACCTTATTCAATTTTCCCCAAATTGTGAAGCTTTCCAGTATTCCTGGCAGGAATAAGCTCTATGTCCTTTAAAGCATCAGAGAATGTTACTTTTAATTGCTTTGAGTGTTTCCTTCCCAAGCCTCAGGTAATTTCTTCACACAGATAAACATGATCAATACCAGGTGGAATTGCTGAGGAGGAACCTTCTCTGGATCTCTGTAATTCTCTATGCAGCTTCTTTCTGCATTGTACTGTTTTTTGAACTTGAAACACCTTTGTTTCCCTGGACTCCCAGCTCCTTTGTTTCAAACTATTTTTCAGGCTCTGCCCTAGTTCCCCCTCTCTGGATTGTGGCCTGAAAACACTCTCAATGAAGTAAAGCTCAAACAACCAGCTCCCTTCATCAATTTATGTCTTAAACACTATTGTTTTATTTTATTTTATTTTTCTGTTTCAGGCAGAAGGGGAAATATCATCTTTATTGTTCATTTTGTGGAAGAAAAAGTTAATAAGTTTTTAAATCTGGACAAAGTATGTGCTTCCTTGTTACACTTTTCCTATATTTTTATGTTATTTTTGTGAATTACATGTTATTTTAGAATGTCTTTCAAATAATAAATTGGCTTTATTTAAAAGATAGATCTTTGATGCACAAGTCCACATTATGACATTTGGTAAAAGTAATAAAACAAGAATCATCAAAACAACATTGTGTTGTCATTGCTTAATAACTGATGGGATCGTGACAGCATCTCAGACATGGAAAACATGAATATTCATTAAGGTTACTTTGAATCACATTGTGACATCGGAATGAAACTTCAAGGGTATGCTCTTTTCAGTCTTTTAATTTCAGGGCAGAGAGTGGTGTCAAAACATTACCATATTTCGTAGGAAGCTCACCTGGTTCTTTCTCCCTTTGAAATTATCATCGGGTTTTGGAATGGCCTGTAGTCATCACACTTAAGCTTTGGATATTGAACTTCTGAACAGAATAGTAGAAAACAAGATACATAAATCAATAAGCAGTCAGCAAGTCCAGAAACTATTATATTGCACTTTTTTTAAGGTCAACTACTGTTTAATTAACAGATTTTGTTCATTAGAGTATTTTAAAATGTTGAGAGAGTTCCCTTTTTAAGTGGATTGGCAGTGCACCTTCATGAGAGTGTATGAGAAAACACAGATTTCTCCGTTTCTGTCTCTGTTTCTCTCCTACTCATACACTTTGTGAATAGTCTAGTTTAGTTATAAGAGCATTTTGGGGGAGATAAATATACAAATAATTTCCCTACATTAGCTATAAGAATAATTAATAAATTTTTCATCAGATAGCAAACCAAGTATGTAATTAAAATTATAGATGTTTTGTTCTTTTTTCCAGTTTGTATTATATTTATTTATACATATTTATGTTTCTTGCCCATGATTCTTTTTTATTATAATTAGCCATTTTATTTTATTATTTTTTCTATTAATTTTGTCTTATATTTTTTCCACATTTTTTATTGTTGTTCAAATACAGTTGTCTCCATTTTCCCCTACCACTCTCCCCTACACCAGCCATCCCCACTTCTCTCCATTGACCCTACTCCTCTTTGGTTTTGTCCTTGTGTCCCTTAGGTGTCTTATTCTTAATGTGTACAAAATATTCTACCTCTTGGTGTTAGGTAAAATAATGGTCCATCAAATAAATGCATATATTATTCCTCATAACCAGTGAATATATTACTCCAAATGGCAAAAGGGACTTGGCTAATGTGATTAAGTGAAGAAACTTAAAAGGAGATTTTTTCCTGGATTAGTTTTTGGAGCCTAATGTAATCAGAAGGGTCAATGTAAGGCAACAGATGGAAGCCAGAGAGCCCGTCGGAGAAGATGTGGCAGTGGCAGCAATAGTTGGAGTAATGCAAACACTGAAAGAGGCCTTGAGACAGACAATATAGATGGCCCCTAAGTGCTGGAAAACACAAGAAATGTATTACCCCTAGAGACTCAGGAGGAAAGGGGAGCTCTACCAGCACCTTAATTTAGCCCGATGAAACTGACTTCAGATTTTTGGCCTCCAGAACTGAAAGAGGATAATAAATGTCTGCTGTTTTTCAGCCCTACGCTGTGGTCATTTGTTACAGCACCAGCCAGAATATGTTCCCTAATGAGCTATCACTTTTTACGCTTCCTTAAAAGTTTTGTGTAAAATAGTTTTTCTCTAATAGGCTATAACCTTTTTGAGGTCAGGTAGGTTTAAACACCATGTTGCTTAACATACTGCCTTTTTACCATGTGCATTCTAAATATAAAATTTAATGTCACCACTGATCAGGTCCATGCAATGGAAGGTCCCCAATAATTACAATCCTGACCATTAACAAGGATTCTGTGATGAATGAAGCAGGTCATAAGTCAAGTAAGCACTAGCTAGTACTAGATGTTAACTTCCCAACATTTTCTGAGGTTATCTTTCTTATTTTGGGCTTTGGATCAAACCTACTGTCTTAACGAAATATTAAAATTATTTTTGTAACTAACTGTTGCATATTTGCTAGAATATCACTATTTAGGTGGCTTTGTTGGAAAGATGTACATGTTAGAGTTTTTTTCTCCATAATTTTACAGCATTAGAGTCATAAGTGAAAATAAATCTACAGAGGTTGGGAGATTTAGACCTCTCAGTTTTAGAGAAGAATTGTCTTAAGATTCTGGTTTGTATTTAGGGGTCTTCAATTTCTACAGTAAAACTTGATTGTATGGGGATGAGGTAAGTGGATTTTTTTATATTTTTGGTGAAGTTGTAATAATGATGAAAACTCTGGGGGGAGAAGAAACCAGAGAGGGCTTCACCTCAATAACTAGTTATCTTAAAAGGAGAGAAGTTAAGCTGCTTATTGCAAACTGAGGACTACATGGTAACTGAACCACAAGCCCTAATTACACAGCCTCAGGCTGTACATCTCTGGTTTGCCTTTTCCCTGGGGAACTACACTCTGTGGACATGGCCCTGTAATATTCAGGGACCCTAGTGAGGTAATAGTGAGAAATCTTCATATCTATCTTTGAGAAAGAAGCAAAAATGAACAAGTTACATTGGAAATGAAATGGGATTGTGAGATCCCTGTGACTGTATCTTGTAAAATATCCAATTAAAATGGAAAATTCATTGTTGGGAGAATTCTCCACAGGCTTCTCAGGTTTCTTCAAGTCTTGTAAGCTAAGACAATGAAAGCTTTTGTTCCAGACTAATTTTTCAAGGACATTTATAAAGGCAACAGCCTTGGAACATGGGGACAGTGCTTCCCTCGAGACAAGAATAAAAGGCAGGTTTATTTGACATTGGGCAGGTTAACTTGCAGCCCTTTTATACAAGGTTGGGGTTTTCCACATGTGCAGCATCTATCCATGTGTTCCTTGTCACCCCCATGAGGTCTGGTATGGACAAGAAGAACTGACATGAACATGAAGCTAATGCCACCTGCTGTGTAGTGAGTAACAAAGTGCTTTGTTTGTCTCTGACCCAAGAGATCAGGACTTCTTCTGGCATCCACAAAACAACTGCAGACTAATTTGTTAGCTTACAAGTAGGAAGATCTCAGATCCTGCACACAGTTAACCAAGTTTCTAGCATTTGACTCAGTTGTTTTTTCATTGGTAAATAAAGAATTCTCATACTCATTGATTTCATTTAGAGATGTAACTTCATGCCATTTACTATGACACAAATTGAATAAACATGTGGACTAAGTGACTCTCAAAATGCAAATCCCTAGACCATTTTAATGAGAATCTCCCAATGTATCTATTACAGCCGTAGGTCACACAGCACGCTTATTGTAACAGAATCTTTGAGAGTGGGGTATAGGAATCTACATTTAAAAAATACCCTCTGGCAATTCTAAAGCACTCTAATATGTGCATGGTTTATTGTGAATCATTTCTTGGACAAATAGATTTGTTCAGAAAAAATGGATTAGTGAGAAGAAATTATTAGCTCTCTGTCTTTGCCAAAAGAAACACTAGGCTTCCAAGTTAAGAGAATTCTTTCCAGTTTCTAAGCAATCTGTGATAATATTTTCATCACTTTATAGTTTTAGGTTTGCAAGTTCAGCTCTTAAAGTGTTGATTTTAAGGCTTGGGTGTTTAAAAAACAAAATGAAACGGTGTCTATTCCATTTGCAGCGGACACGGGTTTCTACCAGCTCAGTGTGCTTTTGTCTACTTGACTTAGAGGCCCAGACAATAATATTTCAGCAGTAGAGATATGTAAATAAGGAATATCAATATTCTTTGTAAATCAAACTCTAAATTATCCTTTCCATTTGCTAGCAAAATTAAAGGCATAAAGTTATTGCAAAAGGGTGGAAAGAGTATGGCGATAGATCATATCCTGGCTCTTTCTCTTCTTTGTTCTGAGATCCTAAACAAATAACAAAATATTTAAGTCTGGAATTACATAAAATAATTACAATTAAATGATATGACATATATAGTTTACCTGATACACAGACCTCAAAAGTATCAGTTTCTTATTTAATAGACTATGTAGTAAGGTTCATGAACATTAAACATGATGACATAAAAACTACTAAATCATCACAAAACTACATCTCCAACAAGATTTTAAAGACACATACACCTAAGCACATTTATATAATTAATACCTCCATTATGAATATCAATTCATGTCACTATCTCATAAATGGAATATACACCCCCAGTCACAGAAGGACACACATTCAAGGACTGAGTATATTTTTTTGGTCTAATTGCTTCCCAAGGCTAATTTCAAATTAAAAGTTATCCAGGAATGTATAGATGTATCTAAAGTTTCAACCAGTTTGGTAATACTCCTTTTTCTCCTTGAGCTTTTCAAAATCAATTTTGGAATTACTTTTAATCAATTAAGTTTCGGAATGGGAATTACTTTTTATTGCATTCCTTTTTCTTACTCTGACTTAGGCAAATGGTGCTTAGACTTTTTTGCAACTATTTGCAGTGTCTCTGTTTCTATAGATATCAAACTCAGAAAATCTGAAGGGAAAGAATACACCTAAATAATCTATTTCTAAGTGTTTTGAAGAGTTTAAAGGAATAGATTGGATATGATAATTCCACTGGTGGATTTATAATCTTTCCTAACTGTGACCGTCTTAATGTAACAAAATATGTGTATGCTTATGTAAATGAACTTTGCAACAAGTTCACACAAAATGACTATAATTTTCTAAAAAGAGCATACTGTGTTACAAATTTTAAATCAGTCCATGAGCTAGGGAATTAAGATAATCAGACAAGGTCACTTTTACATATAAAACTCTGTCTCCGATATCCAGGAGATATACTTTCTGTGCTCCACAGATATAATACAGGTACTATGTCAATTACAATTAGGTATGGGCTATAAATATAAAAAATTTTAAAAACCCTGGTAAGTATTTAAACAAGAGACCAATTGATTTAATCTTTTACATTGTAGAGATCCAGAAATATATAGTTCATGGTTGGTGTGGGTCTTCCATATGTTCTGGCTTAACATTTTTTGTGTCTTTATTCTGTCCTCTTCAGCCTGTGTCTTCTATCACATATTAGTAGACTAGATCAGTATATCATGTAGCAGAAAGGAAAGAGCTTTTCCTTTCTTTCAAGGAAATAATAAACAATGGTAACAACAAAATTATCTTCCCTTAATGCCACATCACATTTCTGTTCCCATTATATTGGAAGAATTTAGTCTCAAGGCCAAACTTAGTTGCAAAGCAGGGGGAGAACAGCATAGTCACTTTTCGCTCAAATGATAATGGGACCACTGGCCAGCTAATAATAGGGAATTTATTACTACCAAGAAAAGAAATAATTAGTGAATAGGGAGTTGATTAAAATCTGTCCTACAAATCTTAAATGAAATGACTGAGAGGAGTCAGAGAAGGTAGTAGTTTATTTATCCGTGTTTTCTTGTTGAGGAAGTATTATATTGTGAGAAATTTCTTCAAGAAATATCTTTCTAACTACAAATTTTATTTACCTGATGAAAAAGTACCTTACCACAGTTAAAAACAAAACAAACAAATGAACAACAACAACAACAACAACAAAAATCCCTGGGAACAGTCTCAAATCTGTCATTTCTTGGAAGTGGAAATGCAGGTTGTCACCAACAGCTTGACATATTACTGATATTATCTGAAATAAAAAGTTTATTAGAACTTTACATAAATACCCAGATGTGAAATCCTAAGCAGTATATTATCTAGAATAATAAATTCTAAAACTACCATGTTTCCTCATGTACATTTACCTCTGGGATAGCCCACTCCAAGTCTATTTACGAAGCAGGAATGTGAGGAAGTAACTTGTAATCCTATACAAATCTTGGTCTCCTGAAACCAATAGCAATTTTTTTTATTCCATGTTGAATTTTTAATAGAGGATTCATAGCCTCTCTTACTCAAAATCAATCTCTCTCTCCCCCCCCTCCTTCTCCTCCTCCCCCCAACCCATGATATATATTTTATTTCTGGAAAGTATCATGAAAAAGAGCAGAGATATTCATTTTGATATCTAATTCAAGTAATATTGAGCACATAAAAATATGACAGGCTATATGCTAGGTCATAAACCAACTTCAGAAAGCAAAAGAAATATAGAATAACATAATGAGATTTCTAAACTGTTTTCTTTGTAATATAAAAATAGTAAAAATTCTGTTTATTTGCTGGTGACAGGAATCTAAATTAGCAATTGATTAAAATATTGGTGTTTGTTTTTCTATCATGTAAAATGATGACATCATGTGGTTAGATTATAGCTGCTACTGTGGTTCTATAATCTCAATGGAGTCCCCAAATTCTCCCACCTCTTTGTCTCTCTACATAAAGCACGTGCATCTTTCTGCACAGTTGTCTCATGTTTGCATTAGATTCAACTCCAGCCCATCATATTTTCATTTTAAGTAGAGGAAGATAAAAGGAACACAAACAAAAAAGAAACTGCTGGTTGAATCAACCCAAATTAAGAAGCTTTGCTGGAAAATGCATTGAATGACTACTGATCACATAGCTTGAGCAAAAATGTTAGTCACATGCCTACCTTTGTCTCAAAGGGAGGCTTATAAGTGTACCTTTTCAGCAGGTACATCACTTCTCATGAACGCAGCATCTTGTCTTTAAACATGAAGAGGAGACTGGATACTGAGATTATATCTAATAGTCTCAATTATAGTATCATCTCACAAAACCTTCCAAGATATATGTGGCATTTACAGTACCCCAGGATTCACCAGGCTGCCTCTACAACCCTCATACATTGTCTGGAAATGGTCATTCTCTTGGCCCTTGGTGGGATTTAAGCCCACCTCAACATTTGCAACTTTGGGCAGAGAGAAGTGAAACAGCACTTGAAAGAAATTACCTGTCAAGAAAGTGGAGGATTATTCTCCTGGAGAATTTCTCTCTTACCCTTTCTTTCTACAGAAACAAATACTGAAACTAATTATCTCCTTTTGAGTAAAGATTAGGAAAGCACATTATTTATAGAAAAGAAAATTGCCTAAGACCTGGGAATACATTCCTCTCATTTTCTTAACACATGCCAGATTCAATTGATCTTTTCTCTTCAGTCTCATATCTTAATCCAAAACCAGGACCATCTCTAGTGGTTTGATTTGTCTACCTATAACTGCTAATGACAATCAGAATTTGTTCTCAACAGTGATTTTTAGTATATTTGTGGTTAATTTTCTTTACTGAAATCACACTGTAATAAATAATATGATATTCAATGTTTCCATAGACACAGGGTTTTCAAAATGAAACCTGATTATGGTCATGGTGTACTGACAAGGCCGCTGGACTTTTGGAAGTGGCTGTCCCAATTCTAACAGTACTCACATAATGAGGAAACTGACATACACATGGGCATTGGTGTTATACAGTATATCTGTGTTTAATACCCAGAAAAACACAAATATTCACGTTGATTATTCCCAAAGAAAAATTTAAGTCAATATTTACCTTTTCTTGCATCTAATTACAGATGACATAGTACATCTGTAAATACTTTAAGAATCAGAAATTCAATAGAAAATCACCAAAGCTTTTTTTAAAGATAAAAATCTATAACTAAACCTATGTGGCAGATTCCTCACCCTCTTTGCATAGTAATCAAAGAGAAAAAGAACATACAATGTATTTTTGATTAAATGTATTGCGGCAGCATTTGTTAACAATATTACATAGGTTTCACGTGTACATTCCTATGATACACGATCGGTATATTGCATTGTGGGCCCGCCACATAAAGTCAAATCTTCTGTCACCATATATTTGTCCCTTTTAACCCTTTACTGCAGTACTGCCCCACTCCTCTCCCCTCTGGTCACCACCATATTGTTGTCTATGTCTATGAGTTTTTGCTTTTCTTAGTTGTTGCTTTCAGCTTTATATCACACATATGAATGAAATCATATAGTTGTTAACTTGTTCTGATTTATTTTGCTCAGCATAATAGTCTCAAGATCCATCCATGTTGCAAATGGCAGTATTTTCTTACTAATGGCTGAGTAGTATTCCACCATGGGTATGTACGTGTCTTCTTTATTCGATTATCTAGATAAGGACATGCCAGTCGTTTCCATGTCTTGACCACTATGAATAACACTGCAATGAACATAGGGATGCATACATTTTTTAAAATAAATGTTTTAAATTTTTTAAGGTAGATACCCAGAAGTGGGGTTGCTAGGTCATAGAGTAACTCTATCCTTAATTTTCTGAGGAGCTTCCATACTCTTTTCCTTAGTGGCTGTACCAGTGTACATTCCCACTAGCACTGAATGAGGGTTCCTTTTTCTCCACAATCTACAACACTTGTTTTTACCTGTCTTGTTGATAATAGCCATTCTAACAGGTGTGAGGTGGTATCTCACTGTGGTTTTGATTTATCTCTCCCTAACAGCTAGTGAGGTTGAGCATATTCTTGTAAGAATATACAATGTATTTTAACCCATGCCATTGGAAAGACAAAGCAAACACAATTTGAGAATTTAATAATTTATATAACTGTACTTCATTCATTGGTGTCTCACTGTACATATTTTTATTCAATGTCTAATACATTTGGGTTTCTTAGTCATTGTTCAGTGTACTAGGTTAAGGTGAATATCTATAATCAGTATCAACATTATTTGTTTACTTATTTTTCTTCCCAAGAAATTTATTACCTCCGTTTCTTCCCCTCCCTCAAGCTACAAATTCAGAAAATAGTGGTAAGATTACGCATAGTGCTAAATCGAAGATAATAAAGTGTCAACATTTATGGCACAACTAGCAAGTGATTTGTAAGGGTAAGACAGAGAAGTCAACATGGCCTGGAGTTATTTGGGAAGTTGATGGATATGAAAAGGACAGAGAAGGGAGATTGCTTTAATTAGGCAAACAGACTTAGTAATATTACTTGTCTTCATTTATCAAGAAAAAATGGTTAAAATAAAATTTAAAGTTGCTATTATGGGAGTAGCTATATAAATATGAAACCTGAACAAAAGAAAAAGTATAAAGCTAAGTGATTTCTTTGTAGTGAGATATATTTTAATAAACTATTCAATCCATATTCCTTCCATACCTCATTTTAGCATGGAGCCAAGGATGGTTAAGTCAAGCTTGGCTGAATTACAAACATAAAGTATGATGGCAATTATCAAAGTCAGAAAGGTTGTGTCAGATTAAAATCAGAGAGGCATGTACAGGCTTAAAACTGGAGGCAGAATCCTCAGTAGTGAGTCACACATATGAAGACCTATGACCAGAAGTAAACACAAGATCCTGGAATCCTTGTGGCTCTAGTTAATAAATATGGGCTTCACCGAGTAGGGGTCCTGGCTGAAGTTAGTTGCACTGGAGTCTGGGAAAGGAAATTTGGAAATTCTCTTCCTTTCAAGAATCACAACGAGGAAATGGTTATCCTTTCTAGAGGATAGCCATTTCTGCATGACTAAAAGCTAGTGAAATTAATTTTGAAATGTAATTTTAATGTAAGTTTTAGACTTACTAAGTTCTATATACTGAGTAATTAAAAACAATGGTAGGTGCACTATATGGTTTGTTGATAAATATATTTATATGTCACTTGAACTTCAACAAACAATAGACATATCATACGAGAGTCTCTACAAATAATGTATCATCTCTGATATAAAAAGGTTATTTTCAAATTCATTTGTCATCTCACTGGAGGACATTAAATTAATATTATATACAGACAGAAGTCAGAATTATTTCTGTTAGATAATCTATAGTATCTATAGAAGGCATATTTCTGACTAAGTGCATAAATAAGCTTTGTTTCAGCCCACATGCACCACATCTTTTACAATTACCTAACAAAGACAATAAAAATAAATGAGTATATCTATGTGTTTATTTAAAATTAGAAGCGTAAGACAAAAGATACCATAACAGATCATATTTTATAATTCAGTTCTCTCAATTATAAAGCAAAAATCCTGACCCATAGAATAAAAATTTTTTAGATCATCTTTAATATAAGTGGCACATTTGTTAATGGAAATACATTTGGATAAAACCAACTAAAAATTTGGACCTAATTCAATAGATAATGGAGAGTCACTGAAGGTTTTTAAGTAGGATGGTAATGTGATGAAATAGTTTTAAGACAGTTATTGTATTTAGGTGGCTGTTGAAGTTGTGAACATGCAGAAATGAGGTAATGACGATTGCACTATGATGCAAACAGTGGGGACAGACTACAACAAAAAGGTCAAAGAAACCATTTTGAGACTGAACTTGACTGGGCTTGTTGGATCTACTGTCCGTATCAGATCAGTTATAATGAATGATATGAAAACTTATAACGAACTTCTTGATTTTGTATCTAGAACATTGAATAGTTGTCATTGTCATTATATGATACAGAAAAAATAGAGGAAAAGAATTGAGTAGGAGAGGAATTAAAAGTTAAGGACAACCTAAATTTGGGGGTGGGTGTGATGTAAGATCTGTCATGGAGAAACACTGTGACTAAAAAGAGTTTTCATAGAGTAAGAATTATTGAAAGTCAAGATTAAAATTGGAATTTGAGATGTTCAATATAGGATCTAAGAATAAGGGTGAAGAGGCAGATTAGTTCTAAGAAGAAGCATTTAGGTAAAAAATTCTCAAGTCAAAGATTCACCAGTAAAAGCCTCATAGTTAATGGATAATTAGTGACAGTGGAAAAAATTAGAGAAATGGGATACTACATTGAAAACCCAAATGACTCCACACACATACATTCAAAACTATTAGAACTAATAAACAAATTCAGTAAACATTCTGGACACAAAATCAATATACATGACATTGGCTTTGACAGTGATGTCTTTGATATGACACCAAAAGCACAAGCAACAAAACAAAAAATAGATGCTTAACTACATCAAACTAAAAAGTTTTGACATAGCAAGGGAAATCAACAAAATAAAGAGACAACCTATGGGAAAAGATAAAATATTTACAAGCCATATATTTGGTAAAGAAGGAGTTACTTTTAAAAAATGTGTAAGAAACTTCTACTCTCAATAGAAAAAAATATATAAATGAGCTTATTACAAAATGGGCAAAGAAACTTAATAAACATTTCTCCAAAAATGACATACAAATGGCAAATGGATATATGAAAAGGTGCTTAACATTACTAATAATCAGAAAAATGCAACTTAAAAACCACAATAAGATATTACTTCATACCTGTTAGGGTAGCTGTCATTTTTGTTTGTTTGTTTTAAAATAATAACAATAGTTGACAAGGATATGGAAGTAAAGAAGTACTTATACTGTGGTAGGTAAATTGGTATAACCACTATGGAAAAACAGTGTGGAGGTTCCCTAAACCATTAAAAATAGAACTACCATATTTTCCTGCAGTCCTACTTTCGGTTATGTATCCAAAAGAATTGAATCAGTATCTAGAAGACATAGTTGTACCACCATGTTCACTGAAAAATTATTTATAGTCACCAAGGCAGATAGCAACCTAAATGTGCATCAATGGCTGAATAAAAATTTACTGTATGCATATAATGGAATATGATTCACCTTTAAAAAAAGAAAGAAATCCCATTATTTGTGATGTCATACAAAAATGAATGTAGAGGACATTATGCTAAGTGAAATAAGCCAGAGATAAGGACAAAAACTACATGATACATCTTTTATGAATAATCTAAAATAGTCAAACTCATAGAAGAAGAGAATAGAATGATGGTTGGCAGGGAATGGGATAAGGGGTGAATGGGAAGGTAATAGTCAAATAGGAAGTTTCAGCTATGCAAGATAAATAAGTTCTAGGAATCTATTGTATTTCATAGAGCTACTATATAATATAGTAACACTGTATGGTGTACTTACAAATTTCTAAGAGGGTAGATCTTATGTTCACTGTTCTTATCACAAAAAAAAATTAAAATAATAGTAACAATAAATAAGATAAGAGAAAACTTTTGGAGGTGATGGATATGTTTATAACACAACTGTTGTCATGAATCCACAGGCACATAGTTATCTCCAAACCCATCTAATTTGTACACAGTAAGTCTGTACAGCATTTTGATATGCCAACACATGAAAGCAACCTACATGTCCATTGAATCATGTAATGCATATCTTTGCTTCTATGTCACACTTTGATAAGCTGGCTTTTTAAAAGTTAAGTTACTATGCCATTTTGCTTGCTAATATTTACATTTTTCTCATATAATTTTTTCCCTCTTGTTCTACTGAAAGTTCTTAGAAAAAAATGAGTTGTGTCAAATATAATTTCTATTTTCCTTGCTTATATTTAATGGGTATTTGAGAAAAGTCTTAGAAATGTAATTCACCATGGGCCCTGCACATCACTGAATGTTGTTGAAAACACTTTCTATTCTCTTTCCATCGCTAACTTCACAGTTAGGTTACTCTAACAGCTGGCTCCAGAATTGGATCATATCCCTTGACTGATGATAACTAGGTAATGCTGAGGACAAAATGGGGTCATATAGGTTTATTTTTAAAATTAGAGATTCCACTCTGATTCTTCCAGATGTTAGGCCTGGTGACAATAGGAGCAGATTATGGAGGAGAGGGAGTAAAATTGCAATTGCTGAATTGGGATAAAGTAATTTATGTTGACAAGAGAGATAAAAAACTCCAGCATCTGGGAAGTGAACATCTTAGACTGTAGAAATGTTGATAATTGGAGGAGGGCAATTGAGTCTCTCTTTGTCCCCTAGATCCAGAACCACCATATTAATCAAGCAGCAGCTGAAGATGGCAATTGATCCTACTGTTGGGCTTGTCATCTGTGTTCCCATGCCATAAAGACAGAAAAACTCACGCAGACACAACTGGACCTGAGCTCTTCTGCTGAGGGGCTGCCATCAATGCCAAGGATGGTGTGTTCAGATTAACACTACCACAACTTTGCTTTTATATAAATAATGTAGGTTCATATATTTCTGGTGTCTGAGTAGCCTGAGGGTATGCTATAAATGGCAATTGAAGGTGCTCAATGTCACTGCCCATGTAACTTAATCAAACCAATGTAACTGTGACAATACAATTTTAATTCTAGTGAACCATTCATCTTCAGTTTATATGTTTGTATGTGTGTAAAAGTTGACCATAAAAT
>PVKM010029083.1:0-17944 GCA_004027735.1 Carollia perspicillata | reverse complement strand
ACCTCAGTAGCTTTGCCTCTGCGAATGGACACCAAGTCCTGCAACTCAATACCACGGTCTTAGTTGGCAGTTTAGTTTGATTACCAAAAGAGCTAATAAGCTTCTATCAGTCGCCAATAAAATTGTCTCTACAAGAGGCTTTTCCTTTTGCGGTATCTTGTTTAAGGCTTCGGCTGTTTCACCTTGTTTCCCAGAGCCAGTGAAAATCAGAAGGCAGTGAACGCTCTGATTTTTGCATTTCATCCTGTCGAGTTGTCTGTGCCCTCTGTGGTTTTAGTGCCCGGGCGAAGAAAACTCTTTTAGGTGTCTAGGCTGTAAAAGATGGAATCTTAATTTGAGTTGATGTTTGAATTCTTTGCATGACACAACTCGACATTTGCTTTTCTGTATTATTTTAGCCACAGGTCTGGAGAAACCTGGATTGAAAAGTGTGGTTGTTTTCTCTGTTGAATGCACCTTTTTTATTACCTTTCCTTCGGTGATCCCGAGACCTTCACTCCTGAGGTTGGGTTCTCAGGTTTCTCTCCCACCCCACAGTGTCTCCCTGTGTTAGCAGAGCTGAAGAAAGTGCTATTCTGGGTGAATGAGACCCATTTGCCCAAGTAGGAATTAAATATGAGCTTCCGATTGCTATCTCCATGCTGAAGTCAGGTGACGGGAGGTTTGCAGAAGTGTGTAATTCCTTTGAAAGCCTTGATTGGTAATTTCAGTAAGGCCGTGCTAGAAACTTCACAGCGTTCTCCGTTGTTGGCAGCAGGTGGTCCCATCTGAGCCACACTGTGGCTCTCATGTGGTACTTAACGGAAGAGGCTGTGGCTGGAGAGGTCCTCTTCTGGCTCTTTGTCTTCTGTCTGAAAGTGGAGAGGGCGAGATTTGAGATGGGCTGTGTGTAGCAGCCTGGCGTGAGGCTGGCTGGCCAGCCAACTCGTCTGCCTGCAGAGAATTCCTAAAGGACCTCCCTGTGAATTCTTCCCCTGGGCCACAGCCTTCTCTTCAGGTCCTGGGAGCTTTGATCAAGGAATATGCTATTTAGTTCAACCCACACAGGCTGCCTCTCCTAATCCAGTCAATCGTTCCATACTTTGCTATTCCTCCTTCACAGTTTAATTTAGTGTTATGATGTGAAACAATATGGACTTCAAGAAATAGTCTGTTCTGTCTTAAAACAGCCACGGCATTACTAAGAAGTTACCGTCAATTAGTTCTAATGATGCCACTCGTTCATGGTTTGTGAAGGGATTTCTGAGATTTTTTTCACAAGGATAGTTGTTGATATATATGAACGAGAAAAAGATATGTTGTGCCTTTGTGATACTTTGTGGATTTATGTATTGTTAGTGAAAATGTATACTCACTAGCTGTCTATTCCCAGACTATTTAAATTTTTCTTGCTTCAAGGTTTGAACGTTTAAGTCTTTTCCTTTTTCCCTGCTGACAGTACTTGATATTTATTTCCTATAAGAAAATGTTTTCAAGGGAAAGTGGAAGCTTAACAGAGTAAAATAATGTACCCCAGCAGTAGGAAATTGCTGATTTTGTATCATAAGGTTAGAAGCCTAGTCTTTGGGAAAGTGAAACAAGCCTGAATCCGTTGCCCCAGCCTGCCACTCATCAGTTTTCTCATCTGTGATGTGGAAGGAACACCACGTTCCTCCCAGTCTAAGGCATCGCTCATTGTGAGATGCATCGTGATGTTGAATTATGATGAGGGAAAAACACTTCTAATGAGATTGCGACACAGCGCTGAGATACTGTTGACTGTAGGACACATTCTGACTTCAGAGCAACTCAAAGTCCTAACGTGTTGGAGAATTAAACGAGATATTATGTGCAGAGTCAGTACCACACTGCCTGGCATCTACTCAACATTGTGTGTGTGTGTGTGTGTGTGTCTAGAGAAAGAGAGATGGAGGGAAAGGGAGAAGGAGGGAGAAGAATATGAATAAATAGGAATAAGAATGAGGATGGATTGTAAGTTCCTTCTTTTCTAGGTGTTCCTCATCCTCTCCCCACCCCTCCCTGGGCCTAGCCACCTTCCTCAAAGGAGGCAGCAGAACCTGAAAGTCATAGATAGCAGCTCAAAGTGATGTTGCTTATTGATTCATAGTCTTATGTTGGCAAGCCATCTGCTTTCAACTTCGGTGTGGCACCCACAGAAAGGTGGGTGGATTGAGAGACAAGACCACGAGGACATCTAAGATTCTGGGACTGTGTCTGTGTGCACTTAACTCACCACAGGGCATTCTGCATCAGTGTGACTTCACGACGGAGAAGAGGCGTCAGAGGACTACAGACGCCACACATCTTGCCACCTTTAGGAGGTTGGCAGTTAAACTTCTGCTAATAATGTTCAAGTTAGAATTTTGATAACAGTGAAATTTTTCAGGCATCAATGTAGCTATTTAGAGCCTGCCAGTTTTAAACTGATTGTAGCATGTTTTCACCCCAAGTTGTATCTTACATTTCCTGTATGTAAAACGAGGGATAGCCTGCTTCAAGGAATAAGTGAAAATGGAAATTAATGTCATTTGAAGGTTTTTATGTAGTAAAGTATAAATAACAAAATCCATACATTCAGCCCTGCCTGGTGTAGCTTAGTGGATTGAGCGCAGGCTGTGAACCAAAGAGTTACCGGTTCGATTCCCAGTCAGGGCACATGCCTGGGTTGCAGGCCAGGTCTCCAGTGGGGGCCAGGTGAGAGGCAACCACACACTGATGTTTCTCTCCCTCTCATTCTACCTCCCGTCCCCTCTCTCTAAAAATAAATAAAAATAAAGTCTTTAAAAAAAATCCATACATTCAGCCATACATTCACCACATCCTGGTAAGTGCTCAGAAGGTGTGAAGAATACAGGTAACGTCCCTACTGGGCCCTGGAACCTTCTGTCTGGCAGGAAAGACGGAGAGGTGAACATGGCGGCGGTGGCAGAGCTCCCGGCCAGGGCCAGCACTGGTGCCATGAGAGTGCGCCGTTGTCTTTCTTGGTAACAGCAACAGCTCCAGCGCAGTCAAAGGTCCTCAACTTAAAATAGTCTTGGTTTTTGTTTTGTTTTCTTCCCCTTTTCTCCTCACTTTTCTCCGTGGAACATTCCTAACAATGAGTGAGTCACCTAATGTTCTCCACCTCTCCTTTGGTCCAAGGTTTCTTGCGCTGCAAATCATGTAGTAAGCTCAGGTATATTTTACGTGTCCAGGGAGGTAGGTAATGTCTGTATATTGGCGTGCAGAGGAAAGTTCCTCCGTTAGCTTTAATATTTGGTAATTCACTGAATATCGTTTTCCTTACAGACCTTTCAACTCCACGCAGCCACGCTTTATAAGGCAAACAATGCTGTGATCCCCAGTAATGACTTCAAAACTGAGTGTTATAATAGCGTGTGACGTAAGAGCAAGAACAGTTAAGACAACTGACATATCAATATGCTTTGATCAATAGGGAGGTAAAAGATTTCTAACTGGAAAGAAGACTTTTTAAGAATTAATGCAGAAATGAGTTCTTTAGATTCAGATACGTACACACGATAGGTAGCTAAATAACGGACAGGTTTATGTGTTTAACACTCAGAAGCTAAATATCATTCAAAGATTTACATATTGAAGAACGTAGAGGTTTATGTTAGACCACTAATTGTACCTTAAATTCAGTTCTGTAGATTACACAGCATATAGAAATTTGCCTAGCTATAATTCCAATATAGTTCTTTGTGCAGATGTTGAACTCATTAATATTAGGCAGATGCTGCTGATGTTCAGACTCATGATGATGACGATGACGATGATTGCTCACTCTTTTAAGCCCTTCATGTGTCTTAACTTGTCTAACCCTAATAACCCCAGGGGCAACACACTATCCTTACCCGTATTTTACAGAAGAGAAAATGCCAGGCCTGGGCATGCTCAGAAACATGCAGCTTGTAGGTTCCAACTCAGGGCATCTGTCTACACCGCCACGCTCTTACCTGGATTTATTTGTCTCTTAGACACTTCCAGTTGCACTGGCTTCTTTCTTCCACCAGTGGTATTTTAGGGGGGGCCACAGGCTTAGCCCAGGCGCTCCCCTCTTTCTAAGCTTGGTCCCCACCCTCTCCCCTCATACTTATACCAGAGGTGTTCCTGGACACCAGCTGATCAGATGTCCTTGGGCATCCCCCTCCAGAAACCCACCCCCACCATGTCACTGGAGGGCATGAGGAGCAAAACTTCTGGGACAGCCGGGGCTGTCCCGCTGGGGCAGGAAAGGAGGCGGATCAGACCCAGAGGCTCAGAGGAGCCAAGGCAGTAGAGGAGCTGGGGTCGTCTAGGGCCAGGGGGAAGGGGAGGAGAGCACCCACCAGTGAGGTGAATTTGGGTACGGCAGTTTCTGCCCGGAGAGCCCACCAATTACTCCTTCACAAGGGAGCGTGGAAGCTGGAGGGCCTAGATGGCAGGGTGGTGGTGGGTGGGGAAACGAAGTCCCAGCCCCTCCATGTTCTCCATAAGCTAACCCCAAACTAGCAAAGCTGGTTTCCCAGAGTCAGGGGGCGGTGAGAAGGCTCTACTGTCATACCCTACCTGCTTGCTCCCCAGCCCCGAATGTCCCCTACTCTTCCCATAGGCCATCAACTCCAACAAGGAAACACTTGGGTCTCTTACTCCAGCAGGAGATCTGAGCGATGTGCAGATTGGCAGGAGCGAATGCTCAGCGTTGATGGTGTGTTGACGGTGTGGTAAGATTTAGACGCTGAGAGACATCAGGTGAACATTTTAATAGGTGTTTACTCTGTTTGATGTAACCTCCTATTTACTGATGACGAATGCCCTATTTTTAAGAGCTGAGCACTAAGTAGGATGTTTAGTCAAATAAATCATACTGCTTTTAAGTTATGACTCAGCTATGAGCATGGGGATTTGCTTTGTAGTTGTCCCAGGGGTCTGCAGAGTATTTGTCCCTCCACAAATGGCTCAACTGAAATAGGAAGTTTATTGATGTACCATTTTCACTCTAAATGTAAAGCTTTACCTACTTAATCATGTTGACAGCATGGTACCCTTCCTTAATGAGGCAGATGCTTTACTAACCAGCTCCTGTAAGCCCAGACAGAGCCCTGGTCAATTTACCTAGAAGATTCCAGGGGCCGGCTGAGTCTCCGAGGCTGCTGTGGTGATGTGGACAGAGTCGGGAGTCAGAGACCTCAGTGTTTTTTCAGAGTCTCCCTCCCTTGTGCGTGCTATTGGTCAAGTCACTTGTCTGAGCGGTCAATTTCCTCATCTGTACAAGGGCTATTATTGATTTGATAAAATCAGGACTGCAGTGAGGATTACAAGATGAACACTGGTTGCTAGGCAGAGCTCAGACTTTCGATAAATCCAGGCCTCGTTCTCTGCTCCGTTGCGTGGGTTGTTGAACACGCTCAAGCAAGCCCTCCAACCATGTGCACTGACGCAGCTGCAGGCCTCTGGGACCTCGTGTTATCTGGACCCGAAGTACTCCCCACATGCTGAGCCTATGACACATTCCTATGTCTGCTGTTCTCACTTTCCTGCAAAGGTTATCTGAAGCCTTAGCCACATTTAAGTCTCAGTATACCTTTCTTCTAAGTGTTACTTTTATTTATTTATTTTTTCTCTTTCTCTTTTTTAAAGATTTTATTTATTTTTAGAGAGATGGGGAAGAAAGGGAGGGAGAAAGAGAGGGAGTGAAACATCAATGCATGGTTGCCCCTAGCACACCCCATACTGGGAATATGGCCTGCAGCCCAGGCATGTGCCCTGACTGGGAATCAAACCGGTGATGCTTTGGTTCGCAGGCCTGCGCTCCATCCACTGAGCTACACCAGCCAGGGCCTTTTATTTTCAATTGTACATGAACCCCTCCACCCCCACAAAGCTATAAAAACACAAATTGGCAACATGTTATCAATTCTTGAAGGAAAAAAAAATGAGTGAACTATGTAAGCAGTGGAGTTTTGTGTCTTCCTACTTCCCTATGCTTTTCAAGTGTTCTGCTACAACATGCATTACATTATGTTTCCAAAATAACAGGAAAATATGGAAACAGAAAAACGACTGCCCACACAGCGAAATCTCTCTCCTTCCCCCTCTCCAGTCCTATCCTCAGTGCAGAGGAGGGGATCTCTCCCCATCCAGGGCCAATCTGATCATCTGTGCTGACTTCTCAAGGATCTCGCACTGATATTAAGTAAACTTTTCCCTCTACATTCTATCACCCACTCCTTTTTAGTCTAATTTTTCCAGAACTCTATATAAATATGCTTCAGCTTCTCCATATCTTAGCAAACAGACAAGGCTCTGAAAGCCCCAACTCTAACTGGGGACCCATGCCCTCCTCCTTCTTACAGCCAAAATTCTGGAAAGACAGAGCGGATTCTAATTTCCAAATCCATATGATTGACTACTCTGAGGTCTAGTTTTTGTCTTCATGATGCTCTGAAAATTGTTCTTGCCAAGATCTCCAGTGATGTCATCATTTCATCTCAAATGTTTATCCTACTAGACTTCTCTGAGGCCTGTGACACTCTTCATTTTCTCCTTGAAACTCTTTCCTTGGTTTCTATGGCACGATTGTAATGGCAATAACTATCATTTATATTGTGTGCAATACACAGTGTACTGTGGCCACAGCTGGTGTCAGTAATCTTCATTTTAACACGAAAGGTAGACATCTCCACGGTAATGTTGAGACATCTGGTTTAGAGCGTTGGTTGAGGAAGCGTATGCTTGTGTGTGATCTCACGGCTACAAGAGACAGAGTGCAGGCTTGAACTGCAGTCTTTCTGAATCCAAAGCCCAGCCTTCTCCCCTTAACACGTTTGTCTGTCCTAGATTTCCTCTCCCCTCTGTGGCTGCTTGCTTTCAGTTTCCTCTGTGGGCTCGTCTTTTTATGATCCCCCGTTAGCACTGGCACTCTCCAGGACTCTGGTTTGGGCCCTTCACTTTTCTTTGCTCGGTCTTGTTGGAACGTCCTACCTGCGCCAGGAATTCTCCAGTTTATAAATGCCCCCTCCCAGCTTTCCTCCGCTCGCGACGCAGGTGCAACTATGTGAGGCACTTTAGCTGACTGTTGGCCCAGCTTTGCAGTCGCCCTTTCTCTGCCCTTGTCCCCCTTCGCTAATTTACTTATCGTGCCATCGGTGCAGAGCCTGACCATGGCTCTCCTGGACCTTCGTAGTCATCCTCCCAACCACGTCTCCGACTCTAGCTTTGACTCCATCTAAGCTGCCTTCCATCTCAGGGCTGGAAATGATCGCTGTATCACACAACTCCCATCCTGGCAGACCCTGGTTCGGGATTCCTGGGTGGTGTCTCATTGCCCAGAGGTGCAGGCGGACCGCCTACGCGTTCATGGTCTCTGATGGTCTCGCTCTTCCTTACCTCTCCTGCCCATGTCCCGCCACTTCCTGGCAGCTGGCATTCCACGTTCCCACCTTGTTTGGACTGCTCTGAATCCTCAGTTCTATCTCGTGCCTCTGCACATGTTTCCTTGGTGTAGGATGTGGTCTCTGTGCTGGTGCCTTGGGCAGATTCTGTCTCATTGGTCAAATGTCAGCTCAAATATGGCCACTCCTGGGAAGCCCTCCCTGATTTTCCCCAGGGAGAACTCATGCTTCCTTTTCTATGTTCTCCCTGCCCTTTGTATAATTCCTTTTTTTGTGTTCTGAATTTTTCTGTTTGGTTCTCTTTTAGATTGTAAGCTTCTTGAGGCAGGCACTGTGGCTATTTAAAAACATTTTACTGTAAAATACAATGCACTGAGAAGTACATTAAAGAAAGTTTAGAGATAAGAAATAGGTATGAAGTGAACACATGTGCACCTCTTAATCAGATCATGGAATGGAGTATTTTCAGTACTCCCAGAGTCCCCCGTGTCCTTTCCAATCCCACCCATCCCCCCACTATCTTGGCTTTTATGGCAATTACTTCCTGGATTTTCTTCATAGTTGTAGTACCAGTACATGCATTTCTAAACAATATCATTTCATGTTTCCTGTTCTTGAACTTTAAACAGATGCACTCATACATGTGTCCTGTTGTGTTTTGCCTCTTTCATTCAGTGTTGTGTTTGCATGATTCATCCACATACGTAGTCATGTGTGATTAGGTTTCTGACTTTTATTGCTGTAATGTGGCATTCCATTATATAAATTTGCTACATGTTATTTATCTACTGATGGATATTTGGCTCATTTCCAGTTTTGGGCTATTACGTTTCCTCCCATGTCTTGTGTGCCTCTTTGGGCCGCCACGTGCATCGGTTTCTTCAGGGCATAGACTCAGGAGTGGAACTGCCTGTTGCAGGGCGGGCATGTCTTCAGCTGGGCCAGATAATGCCGAAGTAGGTGTCACAGTTCACGTCCCCCCAGAGGGTGCCCATTGCTCCATATCTTTGCCAACTTGTGGTGCTGTCAGACTTTTAAATTTTTACCAACACGATTGGTGTGGAGTAGTTTTTCACTGTGGTTTCAATTTGCATTTCTCTCTGACTAGTGAGGCCAAACACCTTCATGTATTTATTGGTGAGCTGAATTCCCTCTTTAGCGAAGGGCCCATTCAAGATTTTCTTACTTTTCTTTTGCTTGTATTTATTTTATTGCTTTGTTAAAAGCAACACACTATAAAATCACACATTGAAGATTTACTAATTACAGTATTTTTTAAATAATGTTTTCTTTTTAAATAATTAAAAATTTTTTGATTACAGTTGGCATACAATATTATATTAGTTTCAGGTGTACAACACAGTGGTTAGACACTTATATAACTTATGAAGTGATCACCTTGACAAGTCTAGTACCCACCTGACACCATACATAGTACAATATTATTGACTCTATTCCCTATGCTCATCCCCATGGACTGTTTTATAACTGCCAATTTTGACTACAGTATTTTTGTTCTTTACCTTAGTACTAGTAAGTAGAAACAGAGTCATTGGAACACAAAGAGTAGTATACATTACTTAACAAATTAATTAAGTCATACATTAATCAAATAAATCAACCCTGTCCTTTCCTTCCCTCCAGGTGTTATTATTGTCCCCAGCGCCGGCGTTGGTATTGTCCTGGGAGGCTACATTATAAAAAAATTGAAACTTGGTGCAAGAGAATCTGCAAAACTAGCTATGATCTGCAGTGGCGTGTCGTTGCTGTGCTTTTCAACCCTGTTCATTGTTGGATGTGAAAGTATTAATCTAGGAGGCATAAACATCCCTTATACCACAGGGTAAGTATCTCGGAAGCTCCATTCCACACCATCATGATCATGAGTTAAGTGTCAGTGTCCAGGGGCAGACCCGTGCCTCCCCCCGAAGCCGGTCTCTGTGCGCTTCCTCTTTCCAAGCGGACCGCGCACGCGCCGAGGGCGGAGGCCATGGCTCTGTCCCTTTGACCCTCACACGGTGTCTCCCGTAGCATTTCGATTACAGCAGACAACAGGGAAATGCTTCTTGAGTTAATGAAACTATTCTCGTTTTTAATGAAATGTTTGAATAGATGATACCTTGACGTGGTTTTGAAACAGAACTGGCAATGCAGTGGATAGTCAAGAGTCTGGCCCTTACCCAAACCCTCTGTCCCATTTCTCCACCCAAAGGCATACCAGGTGACAGCTTTAGTTCATTGTGTACCCTTTCAAGGCTTCTTTAGATAACGATGAATATGTATTTTCAATTTTCCCTGCTTTATATCCAAAATATAGCATTCTATAGACACTTTGCTGAGCTTCTCTTTTAAATGTTAGGATGCTTCTTGGAGATCTTCCAATGTTTTGAAACAGAGCTAACCTTTATATGTACATCACTGCATGACAAACATTTCTCCTAAGTGCTTTACACAGAATGACTTATCCATCCTCACACAGTCCGATCAGGTAGGTGCTAGTCTCCTGATTTTACAGGCAGCAAAGCCTAGGTAAGGAACACATGTGCATGGGTGTGTGTGATGTGCTGATAAATGTGTAACGAATCTCTCTCTCTCTCTCTCTCAAAACCAAATTGAACCAACCCCAGTCTGTATAGCATTTGCCAGTTTCCGAGGTGTAATTATTCCCGCCATGGCTGATTGCAAGCTACCAGCGTGAAGATGCTGAGTTAGGAGGAGATGCCGGTCACACCCCATCGTGTAGTATTTTTTATGATACAGATGTGACGGGCCTACAGAGCCTGGTCTAGAGCACAGACCGTAGTAAAGTGTAGTAAAAGAATTGGGAGGTGATGATTTGAGTATTTATCTTTGTTTTCAATAACATTTATGTAATTGTAGTCTTATATAATTTCATTTTTAATGACTGCTGTCCTGAATAAGCGGGTGGCAAAATCCCTGAGGATTTAACGGGAGGATTCTGTGATCCAGAGTGTCCGTGTTGCATATCACTCAGGACCTGACCGTCCATTTAACCCCAGGCAATTCACAGAGCCCATGCCCTTAATCACTACAGTGATTACACTCCATTTAATTTTATTTTCTAATGGAACCAATTGCCATTTGATGGTCAGTGTGGTTCTTTCTCAACTTTAATTATTAAAGCAATGCTGCAGTGAACAGCCCCTTGCATGTACCGCTTTTCCTGGGTGCTGTGCATTTGTGGAATCAATGTCCCGAAGTGGGGTTGCAGGGAACATGGCCAGATTGCCTTCCCAGTGCTGTACCGATTTGTACCATCACCAGCGATGGATATTGAGCACTGATTTCTCTACAGCCTTGCCAAAAGAAGGCCGAAACTCTTTCTTCTTTGAGAGCTGTGAAAGCCTTACTTTTACTTCTTGAGTTCGTGGGGGTTTGTTAGGATCTGCTCACTGGACAGAACTTGAGTGCCTAGTTTTTGGTGCTTGGTACCAACAAATGCTCCGTGTCCTTTTGATTCTCAGGGGAGTTCAATGTTATAACATGCTTCACTTGAAATTTGAATAACAAAACCTTTAACTTCATTCAGCTAATCTAGAATGCTAGAGAAAACAAAAAAACTGCCAGTCAGAGCCTGTTTAGGTGACAGAACATGGCCGTCTGTCCCGAGAGTTCTTTTCCACCAGCTGTCGTGTGGGATGCATGCGCCAGGTGTGAGGCCTGGTTTGGAAATGCTTTGCCCTCAGGTTCCATCTTGGCCGGACCCGTCCAATGTCACCGTCTCAGCAAGGCGTCTCCTCTCTGCCCGATCCCAGGAAACACACTCTCCCCTCATTCTTCACCACCTTGCTCCTGTTCCGTGTCCTCAGAGCACTTACCTCTCTCAGAACTTACCTTTTTGAATTATTTGCTTTGCTCTTATCTCCTGTCTCCAAAATATGAGCTTCTCACGAACGGGAGTTACAACTTTCTCCATACATTTATGGAGTGTAGGGAAAACAATGTTTGTTGTGTGAACGAATGAATAGGCAAATCAATGGCTAGGCGCAGGGCCTCGTTCATGCCTTGTGCCAGGTGCTCTCTGAGCTCTTAATTTAATATGTATTTTTTTAACCTCGCGGAAATTTCTTCTACCGTAGCTTTATTCTGTCCCTCCTCTTCATTTTCTGCTGGGCTGTCCTGGACTCCTGAAAATCAGATGTCAGAATGTATGGGCTGTTTGCCTATGTGTTTAATTTTTTTCTTGCATATTTCTGATGTCTTTAGCTATGAGAGGTTTTTTCCAAACATTGTTTTCCATTTCCTATGTAGATTTTTTATTTTGAAGATTTTTGTTTCATTCTGAGTGTTTCCTTTTGAAAGCATCCCCGTGTTGTTTGAAAGAGTAATATCTTTGCAGATCTCTCTGTGCATATAATTAGCTTTTCTTTTAAAAAAAACTTTATTTCTATGCCTTATATTTTGTCATTTGATTTTAAGAGTCAATTTTTCTGTTTATTTTGGGTTTTACAGCTTGACAATGCTCAGCCTAGCATCTCTCAGGTTATGTTTCTCCCTCCCTCAAAAGAAGACCAAAAAAGTTTTATTCTGAGTTGGTCACATCTAAAATAGAAGCTTAGTTAAATTGTCGTCCCACCTTCCTTAGAGAAGAGCTTCCTGGTGACTTTCTGGGTTCTCAGCTGGGGACGGGGTGGGTGAGTGGAGGAAAACAGAAGCGCCCCGGGGCACCGTGCTTTTCTTCCTCAGATCTGCAGTGGGCTCCGTTGCGTTCAGTTACACATTCCCTCTTGCCCTCGTCACATCTTCTCCAGGTGGGAGCTCGGGGCTTCGAGGAGGTTCCGTCATGCTGGCTGGCTCCTCTCCGCGGTGGCTTCTGCTCATTTCACATGAACCTGTGCTATCCACTGGCTCTTTCCGTGAAGTTTGGTGTCACTCTTTCCGTGGTTATTCCTTTTAGTCTTACTTTTATTTTAAGTGCATCCTCAGAAGGAATGGAAAGCACACTGAATGGAGGTGCTACTTGCTTTTAAACTGCAAGTTGCCTCAAGCCTTTTCAAGCCTTTGCTTAACACCACGTGTCACTCGCCAGTCCTGCATCGATTGATGTCTGGACTCCTGCACGCCAAAGTTACATAACGGTGCCGCTGCCACCATTACAGATTCATGAGTTCCAGTCTTAGCCGGCCTTCATCTTTGCCGAGCACTCCATTTCCTTGGCTCTAGTCGGCTTCCT
Source organism: Carollia perspicillata (assembly GCA_004027735.1). Taxonomy (NCBI): domain Eukaryota; kingdom Metazoa; phylum Chordata; class Mammalia; order Chiroptera; family Phyllostomidae; genus Carollia; species Carollia perspicillata. The sequence goes on along the minus strand of PVKM010029083.1, from coordinate 5,374 downwards.
TTCCTATGCCCCATGATCGTAGTTCCAGTTTTTGAAGAAAAAAAAACAAAAAAAACCTTTCTTCAAGTTTTTTATCTTACCCTGCTCTTAGTTTTCCTTTTTTAATTGAATTTGTTGGGGTGACATTGGTTTATAAAATTTTAGTCTTGTTTTTCTTATTGGACAACCTACTATTCTGCGTTTTGGGATACACCAAGGGCCGAAGAATAAACTCTTGAACTTCTCTCCCCTCTTCCCTCAAACTTCTCTGTCGAATTGTGTTATTTTTTCTTTTTAATTTTTATTGTTCAAGTACAGTTGTCTACATTTTCAGTCTACCTCAGCTCCCCACCCCACTCATCCCTACCTCCCACCTTCAAACCTGCCCCCTTTGGCTTTGTCTGTGTGTCCTTTATACACGTTCCTAGGTGGGCCTTCCCTTATTTTCCCCCATTATCCCTCTCCCCCTCCCCTCTGGTTACTGTCAGTTTGTTCCTTATACATTGTGCTCTTTTCCAAGGCAAGTACTAGTGCCATCATTTTCTAACTGTGACCTTGCCAAAAATTTCCTAATGTGCTCAAATGTTGCTTTCCTCGTGTGTAAAATCGATGATAATATGAATCACACCTGGTTAAAAGCATGATTAAAGTAACACATATGGTCAAAAAATTAAAATACCGCAGAGGGTAGACCATAAAAAGCCTATTTCTGCTTTCCTCATCCTCAGCTTCTAGTATGAAGCATTTAAATGTTGTAAACAGATGTTTGCAGCTTTGATTTTGAGGACTGTGCAAAGGAGGGGTTCTGATATCTCCTAGCATGGTGACTTAGTATGTGCTGGAAAAGCTATTGTTTTTTTCTTTTGGTCTCTACTCCCTTCTCCGGCTAGATCATGCAGGGCCACTCCTTTTTCTTCCTTGAAAGATGAATGAACGTTCTGGCATCTCTCTCTGCCCAGGGATGTGACCCATAATGATGCTGAAACTAGTAAGAACCTGATGCGAATAAACCTGGATTATCTAAATTCATGAGTTCTGATGTGATTCTCGTCATTTCACTAGGAGTGCTGCAAGCAGCTGCCAGGGTCTAGCATTTGCGGGCCGACCTCAGTGATGTTTACGGCAGCAAAGCCAAAACCCAGTGTCTTTTGGGAATTCCTCTCGGTCCCCCAAATTCTTCTAGAAGCTAGTCTAAAACTGAACTAGCATAAACGCTTTTGGGTGGTTCAGTGGGAAAGGTGTGCCGCTTTGTTTTGAGGAGCGGTTACCTTGGTGTGGATAACAATGGGACCCTCGCTCCAATCAGGCAGGGTGTGAGTGACCTTTCAGCCTCCCCGTGGCCGCCTGGCTGAGTGCCCCTGTGCGGGGCACAGCCTGCCCCTCAGTACGAGGTTGGCCTGCCTCGTACAGACGGTCTCATTCTGCATGATTTTGAGACTCGCGTGTGGGATTTTCTTCTGCTTTGAAGCCAATAAAGAGAGAAAGGGAGTGGCACTAAAGAGAGGGGCCTTTGTCAGGCACTCTTGGTTCAGGCATGGTGTCTGGCACTTAGTAGATGTCTTTTTTTATCTAATGCTTACAATCTGACTCTGCTGTCTGGATTATTACCCACATGTTTCAGTTAAAGGAACAGAGGCTTAAGTAGTGAAATGATTTGCTCAGAGTCATCGATTAATAAGGAGTGGAACCAAATCCAACCCAGAATATCTATTTCAGAGGCTGTGTTCTTTCTAAATACCACAATGGTGCTATTTTAAATTTGTATTTCATACAGGCACACACCTAAGTGCTCACACCACTTCCTTACTGAAAAAGCGACAGAGAATGTATCCATTTCCTTCAGTAGTGCCCTGTTTCCTAATATTCTGTTCCAGCCGAGTTCCAGGCGTAAGGCTAAGTGCTCTGCGTGTGGACTGCTTTTGCTCTGCAGCTCTCAAGGCAGCCAGTCGAGATTTTCACCTTGGCCTTGTCACACACTAGCTGTGTGAGTATGAGCAAATTACCTAACTTTTCTATGCTTGGTTTCTACATCTTTAAGGTATGGTGGTGATAATATCTATCTTGTCAAATGGCTGTGAGAATTGAATAAGGTACTTGGCAAATTTCTTAGCCTCTCTGTCTCAATTTCCTTATCTTTAATATGGGTTAATAATAGTTCTGGTCTCTTGTGGAGAGGATAAACTAGAATAAAATTCTATAGACAATAAACGATAGACTTTTTTTCTCATCTTAAATACGAGGAGAAGGAAGCTCAGAGGAACCAAATAACTTTCCTAGAGTCACACAACTAGGAAATGGTAGCGCTACCATTTGAACCCAGGGTTCTCTGATTACTAATAAAATACCTTATTAAACTATTCTGAAGGAAAAAGAAAACATGAAGAAGAAGCCACAAAATATAAGCAAGCTCCATTTATTAAAGTTTGTATGATGAGTTCCAGGTTTACCAGGAATTTTAATTGGTAATAGACCAGCATGGTGAATTTTCTGACCTTAAAGGATTTAGTGACTGACTGACCCATCTTTGAATTAGCATTGAGTATTCAAGAAGCACCTAGGTGCCTGGGTAGATTTGGGAAGTTTTAGAAGGACGAACTTTTCCTTTTGAGTCAAACTGGAGCCACAGTTTTTTTGTAGGATGAACCTGACATGTTATTAGTGTTTCGGATTTTCAGATTTGATAGCCAACATGTCAGATTTGATAGCCAACATGTGGAAACAATGTAAGTGTCCATCAGTGGATGTATGGATAAAGAAAATGTGATGTGTACATACAGTGAGCTAGTATTCAGACTCACAAAGAAGGAAACTACAATATATGACATCATGGACGAAACTTGAGGACACTATGCTAAGTGATGTAAGCCACAAACAAGAGCAAGTGAAATAAATCACAGAAAGACAAACCCTGCAAGATTCCACCTATATGAGGTCTAAAATAGTTCAATTCACAGAATCGAAGCGTGGAGTGCTGGTTGCCAGGGGCGGGGCGGCGGGGAAGTGTGAAGTTACTGGTCTATCGGCGTAGCCTTTCACTGACGCAGGGGAGTAAGCTGCAGAGCTCCGCTGTATGACGTTGTATCCCTGTCGGCCACAAGGCATTGAAGGCCTAACATTTATTAAGAGAAGAGACCTCATGTTAAGTGTTCTCACCACAGTAAAATAAAATTAAAGAAAAAGAAACTTCAGACTTGAGAAGCGGATGATTCTTCCCATAAAAAAATCCCAGGAGCTGTAGCTAATATCCTGGCCCATTTCCAACGGAAATAACTACGTTCCCAACACCCCCGATTTCCCTGCCGTTTGAATTAGGAAATGTGTTTTTCTTCCCCTCGGTGTTTGCTGAACTGTATTTCACACAGGTGTGTCCTAACCATCCTGCAGCCAAAATGCCAGGATTTACTGGGAAAACTGTGGCTTAAGTAATACTTAATATAAACACTTTTCATAATGTGAGTTATTGCTCTTCACTCTACCTTTTCTTCAAATAGTTATTAAAAATGGGGGTAAGTCTGATGTCTGCATACAGAAGTTTTCACCAGCACTGTCTTAATAAATCATTTAGTAATTCTAGCTTTATCCCCTCTCATTTATCATGTCAAGTCTTTGAACTTAAACTAAAATCTATTATATCACCTTCTGATTTTGTGACTGGAGGTACTGGGCCAGAACTTTCCTGGGGATACTTTCTTGAGCTATAACCGATGAGGAAGCGTCTTCTCATTGTCTGCGTTCAGCAGTGACTGGTAACTATTGGACGGAGTGATCTACCGAGTCCCCCCAGCCCCAACATCTAAGAGGGTGGGATTTTCCCCTGAAGTTATTTCTCTCAGTATAGTTTTAGTGCTCCAAAGTACTAAGACTATAGGAATGAAATAGATGTAGTCTGTTAATTCAGACCTCGCCGCAGCTTCACACAGGTGCACTCCATTCCCCTTGTCACCACTCCTGGGTTTGCCTCCCGGCTATTTGGTCTCTTAGGTAGTAGGCTACTACCAGCCCTCTGGGTGACTAGCATTTCTGGCCAGGTCACTCCTAAATTCTCTAATTAAACCATGCATCTCTTCATCTGTGTCTCACTGACAGCTTAACCCACGGAAGTCTTTTTTCTCCATTATTTAAATCTTATGATGCCATTCAAAATCTTTCATTTATTATAATGTCACTAATGTAAAAGGACATCTCTGAAAAGTGCAGGGAAAAGGTTTACTAAAGGATCTTAGTTATGTCTGTTTCTGGATTATCCTAGCTACTTTTTTTAATTTTTAATTTAATTTAATTTTTGATTTTAGAGAACAGGGAAGGGAGGAAAAAATAGAGGGAGAGAAACATCAATGAGAGAGACACACACATCAATTGGCTGCCTTCTGTACATGCCTCAAGCCGGGACCGAACTCACAACCCATGCATGTGCCCCTACTAGGAATCGAACTGGCGCTCGGTTTGTGGGACGATGCCCAACCAGCGGAGCCACACCGGCTGGGGCTATTCTAGCTACTTTTATTAATAGGCTTCAAGTTCATTTCTAGCTTTAAGTACATGATTTTATCTATTTTTGGCTGTTTTGGAGACACAAAGTTTGTTGTATTTCATTTTAGGAATACCAAGGAGGTATGAAATATAAGCAAAATTTTGTCTAATGAGTTTTAAATTTTGTATCCAAGATCTAAACAAATCTACCCAAAATCTATAAAATGATGTAATATGTGTCTAAACTTTTTGTTTCAAAAACACCTATGAATATTATTAAGCTGAGGACCAAATTTACAATTCCATCCCTCACGTTAGTGTAGTCGCTAGAAAATGTTCACCATGCAATGTCAGCGAGAAGTGACATAGAAGCTAGAACTCGGTGGAAAATCTTGTTTGGTCATCACCCACTGTCCAGAAAACAGACTGGATTAAAAGAGTGGTGCAAGGGTTTCAAAGTGAGAACACTAAGCAGCCTTTCCCCAGCCTGAAGTGAACCCGTCACGGGGGCAGACCGTGCGCAGGGCTGCAGTACGCTGCACTTATCCCCGTGTGGAGGGAAGGTGCACCTTCCCAATAAACGAAAGCCTCTCTGACAAGTTAGCCTTCCAAACAAAGCACTCAGGTTCACTCAGAGTCAGCGTAAGTATTAGTCCCAAGAGAGGAGCCAGGACTCCCTAATAAGGATTGTCTGGAGTCCCACAGCTTTCTTTCACAAGTTATTCTAGAACAATTACAGTTGCTGGCCAAAGGAGCCGTGTTGACAACTGTGACTGATGGATTCCATGTTTGTGTCCTCATAATGATGTTACTGATTTTTGGCCCCTCAAAATTATTTCCTCCATTTTACAGAAAAAGGACTTGAAGCCCAGGTTTGTTAAGACCCAGGACAAGGCATCTGCAGTGAGAGCGGTTGGGCCCCGTG
>PVKM010029082.1:0-17946 GCA_004027735.1 Carollia perspicillata | reverse complement strand
GTTTCCTTGATTGTTTCCTCCCAAATGCAATCACAAACCCTTGGTGGACGGGAACTAAAGTTCATTTATGGATGCTCTGTGATGCTGAGCACAGGGCAGGAGGACCAAATAGGAGTTTAGTTACTGATTTCCTGCCAAGATGGAGTTTGGGGCATTAGAATGCATGAGTCTGTGGATGCGATTGAGGATTGGGGAGAAGGAATTTCCAAGTTGAGGCTTAAATATAATATATACCCACAAAATGCACTTAACATAGGTCCATGTCTCAATGAATTTTCACGACTGAATGCACTTGCACAACCAGGTTAAGAACCAGAAGACCCCTGCTGGCCCAAAGCCTCTCATACTCCCTTCCAGTCATCCTCTCTTGAAGTAACCACCACCTTGCCTTCTAATGCTGTGAATTCATTTTGTCTGTTTTTGTGCTTTTAATAAATGGAACCATGGAGTTCGTACTTCTTGGGGTCTGGTTGCTTTTGCCCAACATTGTGAGAGCCATCCATGTTGCTGCATGCGGCGATGGCTCATCTTTCTCTTTCCTCTATAATATTCTGTTGTGCGGCTCTACCACAGTTTCTTCACCCATCTCACTGTTAATGGACATCTGGCAGTTTCCGGTTTGGGGCTCTTGTGCAGAGCACTGCTGCGACCGTTTTGTGTACGTCCTTGGTGAGCATTTCTGTTGCGGTGCCTGACACCTACCTACGGAACTGCTGGGTCATAGGCACGCATGCTTCAGCTCAGGTAGACACTGCTTATTTCCCATGGCTTCCGTATTTGGAGGCTTTTAAAGCTGTAATGGGTATTTCCACTTCTGGACTCCTTTTCTGAAAAGATGGGAGAAAGGAGGGGGGCGTCTGGCATCCCTGGAATCTTCCAGATGACCACACCTGTCCAAAGAACCTTCTTTATAGGAAATTAATGTCAGAGAGATGAGAGGGACCGTACAGATCTCAAGTTCAAGGCTTTCCTTGTGCACAGGGAGAAACTGAGGCTCAGAGGTGAGGGCTGACTGGTGCAAGGTGGGGGAGTTCTCTAGCTTGGCCTAGAAGCCCCGTTTCTGGGCACCGGATCCCGGTTTTGTTTTCTGAACACCTGAGGGGAGGTGCTCATCCGGAAGGCGAGGGGTGGGACTTGACGCACGATTGGACTCACCAGGACTCCATGTGAAGCCTGAGAGCCAGAGTGTGTGGGGGGAGGTGGGACTGGGGAGCTGTCTTGCTCCCTACATTCTCCTTCAGTTTGGGCCGAAGCCAAGGAAAACACAAGCCTGGCCGCTCCTCCCACCAGGGGAAGTCAAAGTGAGGGGCTTTACAATTAGAGTCTGGAAAATCTTCCACCTCACATCCTCCCCCCTCCCCCAGTCCGGGGAAAAGTTGCGGGGGCAGGCTCTGCTGGCAGTAGGGACCGGGCTTCCAAGGTCTGGAAACAAGATGGGCTTCCCCCTCAAGGGGCTCACAATCTTTGGTAAAACCAGACAGACCTTGGGCGTACAGCAAAACCCCATTTATTACGCACTGAAATTCCATCCACCAGGAACCTGGAGGGAGCCTTGAGCCAACCTCGAGCGGAAACAGCAAAGCTCGCGCGCCTGCCAGCTCCGGCCTCAGTCCTTACCTGGTGCCCCAGACCCACCCCTACTTCTGCAGCCCTCGAACATCCGCATCCTGGCCCCGGCCCACCGTCCACGGCCTCCCGCCCGAATAAAATTCACGCTTCGTTTTCAGAGAAGTGGTTTAAACCGGCAGTTAGGAAGGAATGGAAAACCTCCCCCAGCCCCTCCCCAGCTTCCCTTACTTCACACCCCCTCCGCAGGGCCACAGGTCCCCATCGCGTAGAGGAGAACTAAGAGAAAGCTAAAAGTGGGGTTGCTCCTCGTTGTAAACTCTTTTAGGACCCCCCCTTCCCCTCCCTAACCATCTGCCTTCCCGCCGCTGCTCCCGCGCCGGGCTGGGGCGCCAACGAAATCTGATCAAAATGCATTTCCAAGTTGTTAAGGTATTTGAATTAAAAAAAAAAAAAAAAAACTCCCAAGAAAGAAAGTATTTGATGGCTAATAATCTCATTTCAATATAATGGGACCTTCTTCTGCAGAGAGCAAGACAGGTTAAGAGATATAATTATGACTTTGCAAACTCTCTCCCAAACGCGGGAGACGCGCTGACAGGTCTGCGCGCGGCTGCGCCCGACTCGGCTCGGGGAGACGCTTTGTCTGCAGGGCCCGTTAAAGAGACACGGTCCCTTTTCCCCCCTCGGCCTATTTTGTAATTTAACTGTCAGCCTCGTCTTCGCCCCGGGGTCGGGGGTAGGTGGAGGAGGGGGACTGCAGGAGGTGAGGAGAGGGGAAGGAGAGCGAGGCGCTGACCTGTCAACCGCTGTCCCGGGCCCGGGGACGTGGAGCCGGCCGCTCAGACCTGCTCCCTCGGGCGCTCTTTAAAGTCACGTCTCGGGCAGGGTCCGGCAGGAGCAAGGATCGGGGAGAGAGGGGGCTTCGGGCAGCGCGGACTGACTCCCCGTCTCCCAAGTGGCCCTTTTCGAACGGTCCAAAAGGACTGCATCTTTCTTAGCAGAACGGCTCGGTTTCAGCGGGCGGAAAGAAACGGAATTAGGAAGCTGGGGAGGGGTGGTGGGTGCTGTTCAGGTGTGCCTTTCCCCCTACGGTCTTAGCAACTCCTTTCTCCTTTTACCACAGTAGGAGGAAAAGACCCATTCCAAGACCAGATAGGGAATCCTCGAGGAAAGAAACATTTCTCGGTTTTGTATTTCGCCCCTGCACAAAAGTGTGAGAAGGGGAATTCGAATGCGGTGTATCTGCGCGTGCAGGGAGGAGGGACGGGAGCCAGCGAGCGGTCCCCGCGCACTTAAGGACTAGTGGCTGCTGCTCGGGTCCGAAGACTTGGGGGAAATTAAGGCCGGGAGCTCGCGAGGTGTTGGAACTGCCACAGCCAACAGCCGTGCAGCCACCGCAGCGACTCGGAGGGGCAGCGGTCGCCCTCCGACTTGCAGTGTGGGCGAGTGTGCCCGCGTGCGAGTGCGCACGTGTGTCAGCATCACTCCCGGGGGACCGCTCGCTCCCAAGGCGGGGATGCAGGGACGCTGCGCTGAAGACAGACTGACAGAAAGTCTGTCCCTCCCAAAGGAACCGGGGATAAAGGGACAGAAGCCTGCCGGGTCCTAGACTTCACTGGTCCCAGACTCTCAGGCAGCAGCTGGGAGCTCATATGGGAGCTCTACTCCGGGCATTTCCCGTCGCCCTCAGCGCCGCCCAGCTTTGAAATGAAGGAATTCGGAAGAAGCGGGTGCGCCACTGCTCCTGCCCAACCCTCCAGGCCCTCTAACGGAGGCCCGGAGGACGCCGGCCCGGTGTCCCGCAAGGGGTGTGGCCCCTGTGATTCCCTCTGGCCCGTGGGACCGCCAAGCCAGAGGCACGGCGATTCCGTTTTCCAGTAGGTGATGCCACGGTGCCGGAGCACCGGGATTCCCTCTTAGCCTCGAGACCCACTCTGGGGACTGCTCGCGACGCCTCCCCGCGGCTCCCACGCACAAGTGGCCACCGCGGCTCCGTACAGTCACTCGAGGAGTAATAAAATTGTTGGCGCGGTTGCGCCCTGTGCGGAGCCCGCGCGCCCAGCCGCGTACCCTCGAAGTGGGGTTGGGATGAGATCGGGGTCATCCTCAAGCGCCCGTCGGCTCCCCCTGGTGGCGCGGTCCGAAGGCTCTTCCCGGCCGCGGAGGACCCGGGGAAAACCAGGCCCCAAGAGGGCAACTGCTCACCTGGTTGGTCCCGGCTGGTCTACTCGCCCCAACACACGCTACCCCTTCGGCCTCGTCGAGCCCGGGGTGGCCTTACTGTGCTGTGGCAGGACGGGGAGGGGGCAGGTCTGCAAGGAGACCCCATCCCGACTCACTCTAAGCAATAGTTCGCTAGGCGAGTTTCTGACACCCCTGCTCATTTTTTCCCCTCGGTGTTTAATGATCCCAGGACCGAGGCCTGGCGCGCAGCCTCCACTGCGGAGCGTTGCTGACAGGAGCCATGTGGCCGCGAGGGCGCGGGACTGCGGAGGGTCGGAATGGGGCCTGAGTGGAGCGCGGGGGGAGGGCAGTTCGGAGAGCCTTGGACGGCGGGCGGGGGTCCTGGCCCCTTGTGGGGGGGGGCGCCGGGGAAGGCGGGCGCGAGCCGGGCGCGCCGCCGTCGGGGTCAGGGGCGAAGGGGCAGGCGGAGGACAGCTCGCGGGGAGCCGGCGCGGCGGCTCAGGTTACCGCGGCCCGGCCCTCCCACCCGCAGCTCGGGCGCGGAGGCCCGGGCCGACTCGGGCCGTCCCCCGCTGTTTGCATTTCTCTGGCAGCCGGCGGGGCTCGGGTTGAAAGGAATCGCCTCCATTTGGAACGTTGTTTATTTTTCTTAACTAGCCCGCGCCGACAGACGACCCGAGAGCGCAGCGGCCGGACCCGCCGAGCCCTCGCTGGGAAGGGGTCAGCACAGGGGTCGGCCCGCCGAGAGGGGCTCTGCGAGCTCCTGCTCGGGAATGCGCCCGGGTCCCCGAGGCCGGGTTGGGGGAAGGGTCGCGGTGGGGCAGAAACCGACTTTCTTCCACGTAGAAAAACATACTTTCGCCTGTCACGGTTACCTTAGCTTTGACCTTGCGTGAGGCGGGGCGGCGAAATAGTTAAGCTTTCCGCCTTGGCGTCCGGCAGCCTTGGATTTCAGTTCCGCTTCCACCAGGTTTAGCTCTCGGACCTTTGAGCGAGTGGGCTTTGAGACTCGATTTCCCCTCTCCTCAAACGGGCACAGCACAGTGCTTAGCTGTTTGGGTTGTTATAGGACTAAATGAGATCATTCACGTAGTCTCTTCGAGCAGGGCCTGGAACTTGCCGAGAGCTCGGGAGACGTTAGCCCCTCTCGTGGGGGGCTAAGGGTGGTTTTTGGTGCTGGGGCCACGCGAAGGGTAGTGGGGGGCGGGGACAGCCAGCAAGTGTGCGGCCCACAGGGACGAGACTGGAGCTAGAAGCCCACGACTCTTAAGCTCTGGGGAGACGTGCGGGGCTGGGGAGAGTTCTGAGCGTTTTGACATGAAATGAATAAAATGCAAATGATATTCAAAGCAAGATGCTAATGAGGATCTATTCTTTGAGCGTCTACAGCCCTGCCAGTGCCCGGAATAGTGGCGGAGCTGCCATGGACTCGGGGACCCGCAGGGCCCGGCGGCCCCGGCTCGGGGCTGTGCGTGTGGCGGTGAGTGCGTGCGCGTCGGCGCGCGCCTGCTCCGGAATGTGCGTAGCCGGCTTCGGGCGTGCTCGCGCCGTCATGAAAATGAGGTCAGGGAAGGTCGTTCCACTCTGCAGCATAAATCAAGGAGGAAAGGAGAATGGATGTGAGAGACAGTCCCTGGAGACCGCCCCGAGAGAGGCAGAGCGAGGGAAGAGGGAGGGGAAAAGTTCCGCGGAGAACAGGCGAGAAGCCGGGCCGGGCGCTCGCCCTCCCCGCGCTTCCCGCCCCGGCGAGTACCCTAGCCGAGCTGCGACGCCCCAGACTCGGACAAGATCGCGCCTTAAATCCCACAGGCTCCCAGCACCGCCCCCACCCCTATTTAAATGCTCCTCGTCTGAGCTCTCTTGAATGTGCACTGTGAAGACCCTTGCACCCGGCCTCTTCAGGAGCCTGTAAGTGCCTACGCGCACATGCTATTTGCACACGTTATTACTCACTTGTTACTTGAGTTCACGACAGCGGGGGCTCGCGGCGGAGGCCGCCCCGGTGCTCTCCGCTATTCTCCTTCTGCGGGTCTCCTTTCTCCACGCAGCCCTCCTCCCGGGTTCGCCAGTAACCCACCACCCCGGTCCTCAGGCGCCTCTAGTTCTCTGCCTTCTGCCGACCGGCAGGGGAGCGCGGTGCTCCAGGCCAGTGTTTTCCTTCGCTTGTCCTGTGGCTCCAGCCGCGAATCTCCCGAACCTCCGGCCGCCCTGGGTTGGAACTCGGGCACAAGCCTCGGACAACCCCACTCTCGAAGAAAGAGGGGCCGGTGTGGTGCAGCCCGGGATGAGGGATGGGGAAGGAGAGGGGCGTCTCTCCTCTTCTCTGCGTTTTGGAGACTCCAGGCTCGGAGTGCAGGAGACTGCAGAGAGACCGCCAACCCCTGGAGCCTCTCAGGCGCCCGTGGGGCTTTGCTCGTCGGTGCACGTCGGTTACCTGCGGCTCCAAGAATGTGAAGAGATCGGGGAAGAAAATGGACAGCGCCTACGGCCTGCACTTTGTGCCCAAATCAGATGTGTTTCCCACCGCACTTTTATGACAAGGGGTAATAACAACGATGATGCCTAAAGGTTGTATCGCAGGCACAAAAAAAGGCGCACAGTAGTGTATTGAATTACATGTACAAAGAGCCGTCGCCACCATCATCCTTCCTGAACCTCTGCATTTTGCAGATTAAGTCGTGTATTCATTCAACAAATACTTGGTGAGACCCCACTAAGTGACGGAGAAAGAGGACACCAAGAGCCTGGCCCTCAGGGCACTTACACTCTGCTGGGCCAGAAAGGCAGTAAACAGAAAAACTCAGACGCGTAATACGATGTGGGGGAGGGCGAAAGTAAGATTAAGCTGAGTTAGCGAGGCCCTCTCCGGGGAGGAGGCAGAACCCTGAGTGAAGTCAGGGAGGGAGCCTGCAGATTTCTGGAGGGACAGTGTGCCTGGCAGAGGGAACTGCCCGGGCAGCGGCCACGTGAGAAGCGCCCGGGGAGCAGCCTCACGGGGAGGGGAGAGGGGGGAGCGGAAACGGAAGTGGAGCCCAGTCTTGGTGGTGGGCAGTTTTGGATCAGGCGCTTAGGTGGGCTTGGGAAGCCATCCGAGCACGTTAAAAAGGGAACTGAAACAACGTAATCTGTTTTTAAAAATGACAGACGAAGACAGAGAGTTTAACAAATTTGTCGTGGTTTCCAGCTTTTTGAGTTTCTTAACCCAGATCTCCAAATGTGTCCCAGTCGGCAGGGTCAAGTATGCATGTTTCGGCAAGACTGCCCCAGCAGGGGCCCAGGCGATGTCTTGAACAGTATTGTCCCTCCCACCCATATTTTTAGGCATGTGTCCAGAATAGGACAGTGGGTAGGATTCCCTAAACTTGCCAGCTCAGGAATCTGTTGTGGGGGAGGACTCCTTGACCTCAGGATCTCTAGCTGTCCCACTTCCTGACCCCTCACCCCACCTATTGCCTTTGCCCTGCCTATCCTGGGCCTTTTCCAGGCTTTGGGGACAGAGAGGAAGGGCAACTAGGCTAAAGAAGCTAAGATCCGGTCTCTCTCCGAGGCTCCCAATCAGCCACTCAGGCTTCGGATTCTTTTCCCTAGATGAAATATAGTTGCGCGCACAACCGGCATCTTGGGTCCGCACCGCCTCCCGGTGGCCAAGGAAGATACTGCAGCCAAGTCGGTATAAGACGCAGAACCGAGCCAAGGAACGCAGGGGCTCAGGGAAAGGCTTGCTGATGGCTTGCCAGGTGCCAGGTGCTGAGCAAGGTACTTCACTTACTTTAACCATTAGAGTAACTCTGGGAGAGAAAGCTAACATTTCACTCACTATACAGAAAAGGAAATAGGGGCCAAGAGAGGCAGTTGTTTTGTCTTAAGCATATATAGCTAGTTAGAGGCAGAGTGATTTATTCACTTTCACACTATCTTTTGAAGAGGGAACTATTGGCTTCCCTTCTAGAAGGCCCTCTCTCCCTGTAGCCCTGAAGAATCATCCAGAAAATATCTTTAGCGCTAAGCTTCCAAATTTGTCTCTGGGAATGTTTCACGGTCATTTCTCCTACTCCCTTTAAAGCCCATTTCACGTGGGTCCATATTCTCAGGTTGAAATCAGTTCAAGAACACCCGGTCTTGTCCTGCATACTTGCATGCGCAGCGGGGCTTGCATGGGGAGTAGTGGTGGTGGTGGTGGTTTGTCAGAGGTCTCTGTCTCCTCTCCGAGTTTCAGGCTGGTCGAACAACCTGGTTCCTGACCGTGAAGCGCTCTGAGTGGGGAGCTCCTGCAACCTCAGATTGCACGAAAGAAGGGACGTCAAGGAATGACTACACGGCCCACCTCAATGCTTCTTCCCCTTCTTTGCTCTCTGTGACGGGGGTGGGGGAGCGGGCGCGGGGGAAGGGGGTCTCCCTCTTCACCGAAGTCTGCGACTGTTCACTTGCAGCGGTCTGTGTGGGCAGAGGACTTAGTTGCAGCCCCTCCCCTTTGTCCGCCTGCGCGAAGTTGGGAATTGTTCTCCATCCTCTGCTGCCCCCTAGTGGGCCAGGGTATGGCTGCCACTTCCAGCCTTAGCCCTCCGCGCCTCCTTTTCTTTCTACCTTTCTTCCCTGGACAAAGGCTCCTTCCCAGAGGCCATACAGGTTTCCTGGGAAAGAGATGTGAAATATTTGGAAAGGCTTGACTGCAGAACATCCCAGAGCTGTGTCCACATGACACCAGGATCATCATTCTTAACAAACATTTAATAAGAGCCCACGATGAACACGGCCTTGGGAGGAGTCGAAGAATCCTCCCACTTCAGGCTTGGGCGTGAAGAGCTCACACTTTATTTGAGAAGACACAGAATGACTCTACAGTTTTTTAAACTTTTAAATGATTACAGATTCATAGGACGTCCAAAGGTAGGGAAGAGAAGTCCGGGCACCCTTGCCCGGCATGTAAACTCCAGTGCATTTAGGACGCAGAGTTAGTATTGCGTCACCACTAATGAGCCCTCCTGCGTCCCCTTTATAGTCTCACCCTCACCTGCCTTCCCCCAAATTCTTAATCACTGAGTCCTTAATGAACTTTAAATTTTTATGATTTTGTCATTTTGAGAATGTTGTGAATTATACAGTGTGTGATTTAATTTTTTTAAGTTTATATTTCTTTAAATTTTTTAAATTTACTTATTTTTGAGGGAAAGAGAAGGAGAAAGAGAGGAAAAGAAACATCAGTGTGTGGTTGCCTCTCACATGCCCCCCACTGGGGACCTGGCCTGTAACCCAGGCATGTGCCCTGACTGGGAATCCAACTGGTGACCCTTTGGTTCACAGGCCAGCACTCAGTCCACTGAGCCACACCAGACAGGGCCTTTCTTCAAATTTTCACAAACTGTTTTCCAGAGTGGTTTAGCATTTATATTCCCACCAGCAATATTTGAGAAGTCCAGTTTCTCTGCATCCTCATCAGCATTTGTTTTACCACTGTTTTTAATGTTAGCTATTCTAATAGGTGGGTAGTAATATCTCATCGTACTCATAATTTACATTTCTCTAATGGCTAGTGATGTTGAACATCTTTTCCTGTGTTTCTTTGCCATTGGTGAAATGTCATGCCCACTTTTAAATTGAATTATTGTTTTTTTTTCACTACTGAGTTTTGAGTTTCTTTGTGTATTGGAGATATGAGTCCTTTGTCAGATACACAGTTTGCAAATATTTTCTACCAGTCTGTAGCTTGTCTTACCATCCTCTTAACAGGGTTTTTCACAGAGCAAAAGTTTCAAATTTTGATAAAGCCCATCTGTTGATTTTTAAAAATGGACTGTATCATGCTTTTGGTATCATGAGTCTTAAGAACTCTACACCAAATTCTAGGTCTCAAAGATTTTCTCCTATGTTATCCTCTAAACTTTTATAGTTTTGTGTCTAACATGTAAATTTGTGGTTCATTTTGAGTTAATTTTTCCGTAAGTTCCCATTTTTTTGCTTACGGATATCCAACTGCTTCAGCTTCATTTGTTGAAAAGAATATACTTCTAATGAATTGCTTTTGCATGTTTGTCAAAAAACAGTTGGCCATTCCCGTGTGAGTTTATTTCTGGGCTCTCTATTCCCTTCAATTGATCCCTCCACCAATACCCCAGAGCTTTGATTACTGTAGCTATGTAAGTCTTGAAACTGGGTAAAACAATTCCTCCCACTCTATTTTTTCCCCAGAATTGTTTGAACTCTTCTAATTGTTTTTATTTTTCCACATAACCTTTGGGGGAATCTTGTCGACATCTAGAAAGAGACATCTTGCTGGATCTCGATAGGAGCTGCATGACGCCTGTGAACGACTCGGGGAGAACTGACCTCTTCACTGTGTTGCCTTCCAACCTCGGAAAACCTCATTTATTTTATTAGGGTTCAGTAAGTTTCAGCGTACAATTCCTGCACACGTTTTTATTAGATGTGCTTCTAAGGATTTTATCTTTTGTGAGGGATTGCAAATGGTCTTTGTGTTTTTTATTGATTTCTGTGTGTTTATTGCTAGTATATAAAAATGAAATTGACCTTTGTATGTTGATCTTGTATCCTGTGACTGGCTGAAATCACTTATTACTCTGAGGACTTGTTTTTGTAGATTCTTGAGATTTTCTTTTTTATATAGACCATCCTGTCATCTGTGAATAGGGACTTCTCTCTCTCTTTCTTATCTGTGTGCCTTTCATTTTCATTTCTTGCCTTATTGCACTGTCTAGAACTTTCATTACCACATGCATAGCAGAGGTGAAAATGAACACCTTTGCCTTGTTCTGATCTTGTTGAGAAACAGTCTTTCACCATTAAGCATGCTAGCTGTAGGGTTTTTATACATGTTCTTCATCACCTTGAGGAAATTCCCCTCTACTTCTAGTTTCTTAAGAGCAACATGAATGGGCATTGAATTTCAAATGCTTTTTATGCCTCAACTGATCATGTGATTTTTTTCTTTAGACTGTTAAAATGGCGGATCACACTGATTCATTCTTTTTTAAGTATATTTTACTGATTGTGCTATTACAGTTGTCCCCCTTTTTTCTCCTCTTTACCCCCCTATGCCCTGTACTGATCCTGTGTCCAGCATTCCTGTCCCCACCCCTGGTTCATGTCCATGGGTTGTACATATAAATTCTTTGGTATTTCCTATACTATCCTTAACCTCCTCCTGTCTATTTTGTACCTACCAATTATGCTTCTTATTCCCTGTACCTTTTCCCTGAATTCTCCCCTCTCTCCCTCCCTGCCGATAACCCTCCATGTGATCTCCATTTCTGTGATTCTGTTCCTGTTCTAGTTTGTTTAGGTTTAGTTTTTGTTTATCTTTTTAGGTTCAGTCGTTGATAGTTGTGAGTTTGTTGTCATTTTATTGTTCATAGTTTTGATCTTCTTCTTTTTCTTAGATAAGTCCTTTTAACATTTCATATAATAAGGGCTTGGTGATGATGAACTCCTTTAACTTGACCTTATCTGAGAAGCACTTTATCTGCCCTTCCATTCTAAATGATACCTTTACTGGATAGAGTAATCTTGGATGTAGGTCCTTGCCTTTTATAACTTTGAACACTTCTTTCCAGCCTCTGCTTGCCTGCAAGGTCTCTTTGGAGAAATCAGTTGGCAGTCTTAAGGGAACTCCTTTGTAGGTAACTGTCTCCTTTTCTCTTGCTGCTTTTAAGATTCTCTCCTTATCTTTAATCTTGGGTAATATAATTATGATGTTACCTTGGTGTGTGCTTCCTTGGATCCAACTTCTTTGTGACTCTCTGAGTTTCTTGGACTTCCTGAAAGTCTATTTTCTTCACCAGATTGGGGAAGTATAGCTTCATTATTTTTTTCAAATAAGTTTTCAATTTCTTGCTCTTCCTCTTCTCTTCTGGCACCCCTATGATTTGGAAGTTGGGATATCTGAAGTTGTCCCAGAAGTTCCTAAACCTTTCATCATTTTTTTGAATTCTTGTTTCTTCATTCTATTCTGTTTGAATGTTTATTTCTTCCTTTTGTTCCAAATCATTGATTTGAGTCCCGGTTTCCTTCCTTCACTGTTGGTTCACTGCATATTTTCCTTTATTTCACTTTGTATAGCTTTCACTTCTCCCTTTATTTTGCAACCAGACTCAGCCATTTCTGTGAGCATCCTGATTACCAGTGTTTTGAACTGTGCATCTGATGGGTTGGCTATCTTCTCATTGCTTAGTTCTTTTTCTGGAACTTTGATCTATTCTTTCATTTGGGCCATAATCTTTGTCTCTGCACACTTGTTACATTCTAAGGGGTAGAGGCTTAGGTATTTACCAGGGCGAGCAGCCCACTTCACTGCATTGTGGTGCTGTGTGTGGGGTAGGGGTCAGAGAGGGAACAGTGCTTGTTGCTTGGCTCCCCACTGGCTTTCAGTCACTTCCTCCACTACCCACAAGTGAATCCGGCCCTTCTGGTGCTGATTCCTTGGTATGTGGGCTTGTGTACATTCTAGGACACTGTGAGTCCCTCCAATGGACTCTCCTGTGAGACTGGGAATTTCTTCTACTGCTGTGACCCCAATAGGTTTTCATAGCCAGAGGTTCTGAGGCTTTAAATTCCCCATGCTGGAACCCTGGGTTGCATGGTCTGTCTTGCTGTCCAGTTGTCCCTCCTGGTTTATCCACATGCAAATATGGGACCACCCAGTCCACCAGCTACTGCCTTGCTGCGTGTCCTCTCTGCCCCGCCTACCAGTCTGGATGAATGTTTCTTCTTTCACTCCTTGGTTGTTGGACTTCCATACAGTTTAATTTTCTGACTGACTTTCAAATGTTGGACCATGTTTGCAACTCTGGAATAAACCTCACTTGGTTTGTATAATTATTTTCTGTATTGCTGAATTCTATTTATTAACATTTTGTTAAGATATTTGCATCTGCTCTGGCTGGTGTGGTTCAGTGGATTGAGTGCCAGCCTGAGAACCAAAAGGTCACCGTTTCAATTCCCAGCCTAGGGCACAGGCCTGGGTTGCAGGCCAGGTCCCCAGTAGGGGGTGTGCTAGAGGCAACCACACATTGATGTTTTTCTCCCTCTTTCTCTCTCCTTTCCCTTCTCTAAAAATAAATAAATAAAATATTTAAAAAAATGAATAGTGAACATTTTTTAAATTAAAAAAGATATTTGTGTTTATATTTATGAAGGATATCAATCTGAGGCTTTCTTTCTTTATACTGTCTTTCATTTTGATATCAATGTAGTTCTGGGTTCATTTTTCTGTTTTCCAGAAGAGATTGTGTAAAATTGGTGTTATTTTTTCTTTAAAGATTTGGTACAATTCTCAAGTGAAAAAACACTGGGCCTGAAGATTTCTTTTCAGGAGTTGTTTTTAAAAATTACATATATGATTTCTCTTTTGTGTGTATACATGTCAAGTTTTCTTGGATTCGATTTTCAAATCACACATATTTGCTTTCCAGAACCTGTATTTTTTTGCCCTGGCTGGTGTGGCTCAGTGGATTGAGTGCTGGCCTGCTTATTGAAAGACTGCTGGTTCGATTCCTAGGCCGGGCACATGCCTGGATATTTCTCTCCCTCTCTTTTTCCCTCCCTTCACCTCTCTCTAAAAGTAAAAATAAATAAAAAATTTAAAAAAGGAAATAAAAAGAACCTGTATTTTTTTTCATAGCATTTACTAAATGTTTTAATTATACTTCATTGTTGATGGTCTATTACCCCATGAGGGCAGGGGCCATATCTCCCTTGACTACCACTGTATCTCCAGGACCAAATGGGATCTGGCATAGAAAAGACACCTATATTATCTGAGTAAACTTGTTCTCTCCCTGCCATCTACTGGCCAAGAGAAGTAACAGCTCTATTAAGAATTAACTGTGGTGTTCACATCTGTATCCATAAAATCACTTTCTTGGAAGAGAAAAACAAAAACAATACAAGCAACGAGAATATGTAGAAAGAATAGAGCTATGATCACAATTGGTTCAGCCCTTTATATCATCTAGAGAATTAAAAAATGATCGCTCAGATCCCAAACAATGAACATGAGGCATGCAACATCACACATAATTTTAATAACATTCTAAAGACCAATGTATAATGACAAGAAAGGAAATATTCTATTTGTCAAGTACTCTTGTTAGCAAAAACTTCTTTACAAAAACGACTTTCAGTGACATCTCTTAAGAATTTTATTCCTGCTTAATACTTTGGAATTTTTACCGATCAAAAAGTACTGATATTTGTCATCTAGACACAATAATACACCACATTTTATAGCATCAGTAAACAGATCTTCCTGGTGTCTAGACCTGCTTATGGCAAATGTGAAGCTCACACTCTGCCAACTTATTTGCTGACAACTATAGTAAAAAAATATTTTTACTCTAAATATTCAAGACAAATGTGCCTTAGAATCCTAAGATATCTAACTGAATCAAAGTTTCATTTTGGTTCTCTTATTAAAAAAACATCTAAATCCTCAGAATACCCTGTACTCCAGGTTATTTGAATTCACTATGGGTGCAGTGGTCCACAAGTTTCTCCAATTTATGTGGCGTAACATTAGTAACTATTGATACTGGTACTAATTTTACCAACACACCCTAGTGCAACCCCACTGTCTTACCTCAGACCTGGGGATGGGGTGGAGAAGATCTATATAAGTTTATTTGAAAAAAAAATTTAGCAGGAGCCTTTGTGATTTTGCTCCCTGGCATATGTCACCAGTTTTGCTTAAATTAACTCATAAAAACTGAGAGAGAGAGAGAGAGAGAGAGAGAGAGAGAGAGAGAGAGAGAGAGAGAGAGAGAGAGAGAGAGATTCACCATCGTGTACAGCATAGCAGCAATTGTGTATCGTACATGTGCACTCTATCTGCACGCTTATTAGAACTGCCAAAATTAGATTTTAAAAATAAGTCTTACTAAAAAAAGTCATGTTTATTTAAACGAGGAGGTTACTGGATTGTGGAGTCCCCGTCGATTCACTGCGGCAACTTCTCTCGCAGTATAGCTCCTTATCACACACGGAGCAGGGCTTTCATCCAAGGGAAAGGAAATACCATCAGACCTGTGGCACTCTCTTTGACGTTCCCCAGGTCATCCGTCCGAGTTTTCTTCTCTCTCACTGATCGTTCTTCTTCTGGAGAGGCAGATGGTCTGGAAACAAAATTCGAAGGTGAAGGTTTCTCTTCCGGCAGCTCTTGCGCCGGGTCCTTTTGATGCTCGTATCTCCCGTCTGGTCTTCAGTCTTCAAGGTGACGGCTGTTTTCACTCACGGCTGTGCCGGAATCCGATGGCTCCTGCGGACTGCCTGCTGCCACGTTTCTGTAGGTCACTGCATATATTTTCCTGTGTTCTTTTACAGGGAAGCTTGGCACTCCAAACAAATCCCCTGGAGATCATTTGAACGATACACAATATGCTGTTGCTTTCTCATCATACAATCATTTATTCATAATGTACTGGCCAAGATAAAATATAACCTCTTTCACAGCATTGACATCAATGTCTTTTTGTGCACCGACAGATTTTAACAACGTCAGAAGCGATGGCTTTTGGTGTAACCAGGGTCCCTTGCTCCGGAGCGGGAGTCGCAGAGGTGCTTACAGCGCCGCCAGTGGACACAGACACGCTGGTCTGCACACCCGCCACCTCCTGGCGTGGGAGGCGGCAGGGCCTCAGCCAGAGCCCCTCGGGCGTGGCTTCCTGCTCCATTTCCTTCTAGAAACAGAGGCTGCACATGGCCCCAGAGGTGCCGAGCAGGACAGGGGTCACCCAACGTGCGACCCCTACCGCATGAGATATGTTTAATTTCCCTAACAGTTAGTTACAGGGGTATTCAGACGGTCTATTTCACATCGAGTAGGTTGTGGTAGTTTGTACTTTTGAGGAATTGGTCAGTTTCATCTAACTTGTCAAATTTGTCTGTAGAGTTGTTTACAGTATTCTCTATTATCCTTTTGCCGTTTGGAGAGACTGGAGTAATATCCCCTGTTTTGTTCCTAACATTAGGAATTTGTGCCTTTACTCTTTTTTTCTAGGCCAGCACTGCTAGGGGTTTATCAGTTTTATTGAGCTTTTCATAGAAACAGCTTCTTGTTCAAGCCATTGATTTTCTCTGTTGTCTTTCTGTTTTCAATTTCATTAATTTGTGCTCTTACCTTTATTGTGTTATAAATGGGGAAGGGTAAAGCAATGTAAAGGGATTGAGGTTTCTACATGTCATGCATGCAAAAAGAGAATGACACTCACAAAACACTTCCATAGAGAGTATTAAAACAAACAAACAAAAAACCAAAAACAGACACAAACCAAAAAACCCTGTCCTGGCAGGGTGGCTTAGTTGGTTGGAGCATCGTCCTATATTCCAAAATGTTGCAGGTTTGATTCCCGGTCAGGAATGGTACAGGAGGCAACCAATCGATTTCTCTCTCCCCCCCAACCCCCTTCTTCTCTCTCTCTAAAGATCTGTCAAGATAAGAAACATTCAAAGCTGTAGAGAAATTTGTGGTGAGTTTATTTGAACCAGTTGTCAGGAAGTAGTATCTATATGGATTGAGAAATGCTCTGGAGAATGACAGTTTAGTGACTTCTTGTGTACGTTAGAATCAAAGCGGGAGACACAAGTGACTTACAGGAAATCCACTGGTGATACGCTAGGGAGGCAGGAGAGAGCAGAGCGGGAGGGTGGGGAGGTAGGGAACCTCTGGGATTGGATTAAAGGTACAATGATACACACATACTTCTTTTACATAGGTGAGTAAGTGATAGTTGACATTCAACAATGTTTGTGATAACAATGACAATGAAGGGATTTGTGGTCTCTGATTGTGCCCGAGGGGTTTGGGAAAAAGGAAGTTACCCTGACATTCCAAAGATCTGTTATCATAGATGTAAAAAGACAACAGACGGAATCAGTCAAGGTGAAGGTTGACCTTTGTTAGGGTAAAATACCACCCTAGGAGATGACTACCCACTAAGGAAGGGTTTTAGTTAATAAGTTTAAATATATATATATATATATATATATATATATATAATTGATTATGCTCAGTTATCAATTTATCAAACTTAATCAATTATATATATCAAACTTAATCAATTATCAGTTAACTTAATCAGATAATCTTAATCAGATAACTTAATCAGTTATCAAACTTAATCAATTATATATATAATTGATTAAGTTTAAATATATATATATATATATAATTGATTATGCTATTACAATAGTCCCATTTTTTTCTCCCCTTTGTTCCCCTCTGCCCTGCACCCCACCTCCTACCCAAATTCACCCACCTTAGTTTATGTCCATGGGTCATACATGTAAGTTCTTTGGTTTCTCCATTTCCTATACTATTCTTAACTCCCCCTGTCTATTTTGTACCTACCATTAATGCTTCTTATTCCCTGTACCTTTTCCCCCATTGTCCACACTTCCCATCCCGGCTCATAACCCTCCATGTGATCTCCATTTCTGTGATTCTGTTCCTGTTCTAGTTGTTTGCTTAGTTTGTCTTTGTTTTTGTTTTTAGGTTCAGTTGTTGATAGTTCTGAGTTTATTGTCATTTTACTGTTCATATTTTTGATCATCTTCTTTTTCTTAGATAAGTCCCTTTAACATTTCATATAATAAGTCTTGGTGATGATGAACTCCTTTAACTTGACCTTATCTGGGGAGCACTTTATCTTCCCTTCCATTCTAAATGAGAGTTTTGCTGGGTAGAGTAATCTTGGATGTAGATCCTTGCCTTTCATGACTTTGAATACTTCTTTTTTTAAAAGATTTTATTTATTTATTTTTAGAAAGGGGAAGGGAGGGAGAAAGAGGGGAAGAGAAACATCAATGTGTGGTTGCCTTTCTTGTGCCCCCTACTGGGGACCTGGCCTGCAACCCAGGCATGTGCCCTGACTGGGAATTGAATGGACAATCCTTTGGTTTGCAGGCCAGTGCTCAGTCTACTGAGCCACACATGCCAGGGTTCAAGGCTTTGAATACTTCTTTTTAGCCCCTTCTTGCTTGCAAGGTTTCTTTGGAGAAATCAGCTGATAGTTTTATGGGAACTCCTTTGTAGGTAACTGTCTCCTTTTCTCTTGCTGCTTTTAAGATTCTCTCTTTATCTTTAATCTTGGGTGATTTAATTATGGTATGCCTTGGTGTGTGCTTCCTTGGGTCCAACTTCTTTGGGACTCTCTGAGCTTCCTGGACTTCCTGAAGTCTATTTCC
>PVKM010029081.1:0-17949 GCA_004027735.1 Carollia perspicillata | reverse complement strand
AAGCAACTTACTCAAGGTCTCAAAGTTAGAAAACATTCAAGTCCCACCCTCAGTCTACAGTGTTTCTAAAGCCCATATTATTTGTCCTGCTTCTTAGAACATCCTACTGTTGTTATTTTTAACTTAGGTTGAGAGTCGATTTTCCTCCCTGAGTATTTGGTCTTTCCTTTCCAAATGGCCAACTCCTCAGTGTTACTCATTTTATTATGAATTAAGAGTATTTTTTTACTTCCTATGGTGGACTTCTAATTTGTCTAGTTTTATATCAGGCCATTTTCCCAAGATCATTCTAGTCTTTCATCAGACTTGTCCTCACATAGCAGCATCCATGTTCAAGAAGTTCAATGTACAATAGTTTTTCTTCTGGGGCATGTGTGAGAAAAATCCCACATTTTTGTGGAATAGAAGCTTCCCTTTCCCATCCATTTTTGCTATCACATTTTTATTTAGTTGAACCTGTGGCAATATAACTCTCATATGGGGCAGTTACATTGTCATCCAAATGCAATGAGATGTCATTTTCGTGTGGGTGGTATTACCCTGTTTACAGATATAGTGAGAGTAATCTTTCTGTTACAAAAGTATCCTCTAGTTGTGGTATACAAACTAACACCATGCTTTAATTTGAAAAAAAAAAAAAAACCTAATTTATACAGCAATTAGTACCTTACCATGAGCTATCTTTCCCATCTCTGTGAAGTTAATAATCAGAAGTATCACTGCAGTTTCATAGATGGGAAACTAAGGTAAGGGAAGGTTAGTGGCTTGTCCAAGGTCTCAGACTAAACCCAAAGCATAGCTAGTAATAGAATCTGCTGTTTCTGATTGCATTTCCTTGCTAAGGTCTTTAGCTCAACCTGTTCAAATTATGAATGATTTTCAAAGTGGATATAGTATGTTGTGAGAGGTGGTAGAAATAGGAAAGTAGAAAAATAATATTCACTTAAGTAAAGCTTCCAAGACTTTTGGTAATTAAAGAGTAAGGATTGTGAGAGCCCCTCTTCCTCATTTCCATTTATAGGATGAAAGAACAATAATCCGGTGAGATTAAAATAAATAGAAATTGCAAGCATAAAGAGGAATTGTTCATATCACATTATTTTCCCATTGCAACATCATTTTATTCTCCTTTTCAGCAGTCAGGACTGGTCAGGACATGACATCTATATGCCATAAATCTGAAGTGCTTTGTAACCATTGCCACAGTGTCCCCCTTAAGCAGATAAACACAGTGGACCTATTCTGCTGTTTTATGGCCAAGCAAGGGTACATGGAGTGGTTAAGTGACTTCCAGAAGCACTCACCATGGCTGCTGTCAAATTAGAACCGAGAGCTCCTATCAGTCACATCCTACTGAAATTTGGTTCCAAAACTGTGTTTCAGTGTCAGAGAAGGGTGACAGTGCCTACAGGCAAAATTGTTCACCATATGCAAAGGGACCAGCTCTGCTTCCAAAGTCCCCACCTCAGTCCTCTCATTCCCAAGTCATTCCACAAACTTCCGCATTCCTTTAAGGGAAAGAACTTTCCTTTGGGGAAATAGGTGGAACTCGACTTTCATATCCAGAATTCCATGGGTTTTCTCTTTGTTTCACACAGATAGGGCTATAATGAGCTCTTAGATAAGCAACAGATCTCATTTTCCCTTGTAGAATAGGGGAGTGGCCCAAACTCAAGAGACTATTAGGGGTACTAGCAACCAAAGGAATAAGTCTGTGTCTGAGTGATAACCTCATGTCAAATATCAATTACTACGGTAGATGGTGGGCAAATATACACATAGTTTAGATACTCTCTGTCTCTTTCATGTTGTCCACTCTATAAGGGAAAATGAGACCACCTACTTAACCAAGAGCCCATGCAGGGTCACATCTGTATGGAACAAACAAATGGAAAATCTTGGAGACCAAGACACAGAAGTCACTTGTTTATTTCTAACTTATTGCATAAAAAGAAATTTCCTATTTTCATTATCTAACATAAATACAGTACTACAGCAAATATACTGAACAGTGTTTGGCTCCTATTACCAAGGTGATTTTAAAAATAATTGTCATCTGTAGAAAACCTCCACAGGGTGTTTACATGATAAGCACTGTTGGCAAACTTTTCCTCTAGTTATATCCAGAAGTAGAGGGGAAAGGCCAAGAAAATGTATCTTTCCCTTTAATCCCCAACACTGACCTGGACAGACCTGGTGTATATCCCATTCATGTGGTCTACGTCTAATTCTTTGTGCACAAAGGCCACTCAGCAGCTAAGCAAATGTTGGAACTGAATGTTCCCTCTTGCCTGTACCAGTGACTTGGTTGACTGGATAAGGGTTTAAATTTGTGCAATTTCTGCATCACTAATCAATTTTTCAGGGCCTACTAAACCTCTGATTTTCTTGCCCTTTGGACGGCCTGCCTTATGGACCTTTCCCCACTGAGGCAGGGAGGAAGGTGAGGAGACACAATCTGAAACTCAATCCAGGCCAGAGCTCACCTCAGAGCTGCACGCTTCCCTGTTGGAAGGGGCCGTTTCACTCCATTTAGGCCACATACTATTCGTCTCTTTTTCTTGCCAATGACCCTCATCAGGACCTGCACATGACAGGTGAGCTGGATGCAGGTCCTTATGGGGGCCAGGCTGTCTTTTAAATAAACAGCTGTGAAGGTCCATACTCCCTCGCACATATCTTAGTTTCCCACACTAAGAGACTAAAACCTTTGGCACTTCTCCGATCTGGGTGAAGGTGTGTGTCAGGGCACTAGGAGGCTTGACCCCTTCCTGCTGTGCATACCTTCATTTTACTAACATGGTTTGCGTACCGACCTATTGAAGGTGCAGCTGTGGGCACACAGAGGCCGCTACTCATCCACAGCTAATAGTTCAGGGCTAACATTCTAAGCCTCAACCTGGAAAGCAACAGCCAACCTTTTGCTTTTTGACTATACCCACATCTCCGTAGTGTGCTGCAGCCTAGGTAAGGGCTAAAAACCAGGCCTGCCAGTCAGACGGGCCGAGCCCACGAAGCCTTCTTCTGGGGCTATTCAGCGGCATCGGAACCAGCGAGCTCCGGCTGCCCCCAGGCCCGCCACCACGGAGGTCTCGGAGCTAGATCCAGGAACTTTCGAAGGGGAAGGGGGCGAATACATGCAGAATCGGACAGACGTGAGGCTCTGCGGTGTTCCTGACTTCGAAGACGGACAGTTCTGGCCCCACGGGGGACCCAAGGGACAGCAGTAGGAGCCACCGCTGAGGATGCCACCCTGCAGGGCAGCCGGACCGAAGGGACGGTCTCACGGGTTCCGGCACCGTGAGTGCCCTAGCCTCCCTTTCACCCCAAAGGACGAAAGTGCCCGGGGCGCCCTGGATCCCGAAGGGAACCTAGGCGCCCAGTACGGTCCCCGCTGCGCGCGGTGTGGAGGGCAGGGGCGAGGAGCAGGCATGTGATGAACTTGCCTAAAGCTTTGAGGTGTCAGAGTTTTGTTTCGGGGATAACCACCAGACCGCAATCAGAACGTTTTCCAGAGAACCCGGAGCTCCCACTTCCGGGCCCAGGCCTTCGCCGGTGGCTAGGTGAACCCGCACGGGACTCACCCTCTTTGGGTGTTGGTTTCCCCGGACTGCTGGGGATGCTTTGAAGCCGCCAAAGTTCCGCGCCT
This sequence comes from Carollia perspicillata, assembly GCA_004027735.1. Lineage (NCBI taxonomy): Eukaryota > Metazoa > Chordata > Mammalia > Chiroptera > Phyllostomidae > Carollia > Carollia perspicillata. Next base: position 14,300 of record PVKM010029081.1, on the reverse strand, counting down.
GCTGCAGGCGCCAAGTGTGGGCGTTGTCTACCGGGTCTCAGCCCGCGCTGCGGTTGGGTTTCTTGCTCCACAGCACAGAGATTCGCAGCGGCTCCAGGCCTCTATCAGCCTTCCGGAACTGCCACTTCCCTCTGGAGGCGCCCGGGTCCCGCTGCAGCCTCACCTACAACCCCGGCCCCTCTCACCACAACCAACTTGCCCGCCGCGGCAGCGTCTAGCCTTCAGCCCTGGGCTGCGGCTATTGGACCGTGGCAGAGGGGCGGAGTCCAGAGCTCCGCACCGCCCCCGGCAGCCACCGGCCCTGGCGCCACTACGATTGGCTGCGAGATCCACCAGTCACGTGGTAGGCGCCCCGCCCCGCGGGGCCGACCTGGGCTGGCTCCTCCCCCCCCACCGTCCTGTCCCGCCTCCCTCCGGAGCCGGGTCTGCTCAGCCAGGCTGTCCGCCTCATTCGCTGAGCAGGTTCAGGAATTGTCAGAGCGCTCCCGGCCGCTGCCGAACTGGGTGGCCGCTGGGCTGGTGGTGTGCCCTCTGAGGTGCCTGCCTGCGCCAATGTGCCCCGGCCCACTGACGAGAGAGCAGTCGCTGTTTAGGGACAACTTGGGATTCAGGACCCGCAGCAGAAGCGTTGGTTTGCGATCGGGACTCCGCGACGAGGGTGAGTGGCTGCGCGCAGGCAAGAGGCTCCTATCGGAGCTGTTTTCCAGCTGGGGAACCGGACGCGTCCTGGCGCTGGTCGGTCCGTCGGTCCGAGGGTGGCCGCTGTGGGGAGGTCAGGGCTGGGAAGAATGTACTTCTCATCTGAGTCCCTAGTCCCGAACTTCTTGTTTCAAAGCGTCGCAAGTCGGCCCGGGACGCGACTCGGGGCTCACACGAACTTGGCGTGTGGTGATTGCCCTCACTAGGTGGGCCGAGGGACGCGTCCCCTGGCTCTCCGCGGCGGCGACACGCGCGCTGGGGGCAGCCTCTGTGCCCAGGTTCCTAGATGGCTTGCGGATGGGTTCCTGAAGAATAAACCCGCCCCGGAGGCGGTGCGCTGCGATAACCTCGCGTCCGCGGCTGATCAATAACCTGAGCGAGCAGGCGATCATCCGGTTCAGGTTGGGTCTACAGCAGTCAGAGAACTAGAGTGACCAGCAAGGTTCCGTAGCCGGGGCTTCAGTCCTTTGCAGTTACTGCAAGGAAATGACAGCACAGATATTAAACTTTGGAAAGTCATTACTTTCTACTGGCACTTGAATCCACATCACCTGCAAGGTGTGTCCGAAGACTTCGGTAGCACCAGGGGGCAGCTACTGTCCGTCCCAGTGCCCGGAGCCCCGGGGAATACAAGGCTGGACCGTGAAATGAAACACCAGGCTGGTCAGTTGGTGTTTGCTTGAGCACCTGTGCGTTTAAGTGATGAAGTTGTGACGGGAACTGACAACAGGATTTAAGGTTAAACCTGACACTTCATTTGTGATTCAGTCTGGGATAGATTTTTAAAAATCTTAATGATCTGAAGTAAAAGCAGCTGGTTTTCTGAGGGCAGTCACATACATGTCTTTTATCTGTGTGGACTAAATAGAATTGAGTACAATATTTTCTCACAATTCTTATTTGATGCGAATGAGAGCTGAAGTTGGAGATGGGCACAGAATTTGGGAATATTTTGATCTTTGAAAATATATCCAAATGGTGAGATATACAGTTATCCATGTGTGTACATGCATGTGAAGATGTGTGTGTACATACATGTGCATGTGCATAAAATTGACAGGTGAATGAAGTAGAGGTATATGGAAAGGGAAACAACCTTGAACTTCCCTTGGGTGGAGAGACGGACCCTCTGATCTGTGGGGTGAATAATGAGTGTGTGTAAGCGTGTCTGGATCTGCCTCGTCTGTCTGGGTCAGTGTATGCCCATGAACTTTATGAGCATTCAGTTCAATACACTTGAGGTAGATTCCCCGTCCCTGTTTTACAGACCAGCAGCTGCCAGCTGACCCATCTGTTAAAACAGAACATGTACACTTCAGTGGAAGCCCTAGCATGGAGCATTGGTAGGGGCAACCCTTAGTAGAAACAACACACTGCAACAAAGCCTGCATCTCAAGTTCTATTTTTATTCAGTATTCAGCCTGAACTTGTGATTTGGATGAGGAAGAAAAAGAATGCTTGACTCTTCGGAAATGGCGAACTACAATTTGTGAAAATATGATAGCCATGATTTGGGGACGGGGAGTTTACAGGAGGAAGAAAATCCCTCTAGAAAAGAAATGTGGTGCTTGTCACATCACCATGCAACACTGGTTTACTGCTTTGCAGTAGCATGTATTTCATGTGTTCTTTTGCTTCGTAAGAGAATGCGTTACAACTGAATTGTTTTGCACCAAAAAAAAAAATCCTTAATAGAAGTAAACTGAGCTTTCTAGCAGAGGCTATTTAATCTTCTAGAGTTAAGACTGCCTTAGTAATCCCGATGGAACATATTTTTAGGAATTTATAACTTGGATATAAATTCATAGTCAGCCTAGTCACTAGTTGCAAGAGTTCACAATTTATAGTTTACAAAATAATTAAAAACCTTTATCACAAAAATTCTGATGAGTTAAAGGATATGGGAGTGGTTTAACAGCTTAATAAGTTCCTGCAGCCAAATTACTGATACTTTAAAAATCTATAAATTCCTTTAATGGCATAATTATTTTTGGTGACAAAATAAAGCCAATGTTTTTGTGAGGCATAGTTGATATTTCCCAATAATTTTATGCTCATAATTGTATTTTAATAATGGTGTTCATTATATGATGTGGAATAAACTGCAATGATTCTTAAGAACTCATCTCAAGAAGTATTGTTTTCATTTTTATGGTACTTAAACATTTTGGGGAAAATATGCAAATCCCTAATCTGTGAGTGTCTTTAAATTACATGGTCATAATAATTTTCTTGCCTTGATATGGATAATCTGAGTCAACTGGGTTGTTCCTTAGAAATTCATTTCACAGTCTGGATTTCAGTCTCTAGGATTCCAGTCTGGGGTGGGACTTAGGAATCTGCATTTTTTAACAAGCACCCCCAGGTGATTCTTGATATAAAAGAACAATATAGTCTGTAAGTTGATTTAACAAGTATTTTTTCCAAAATTTCCAGGTGGCATTTACTGGCCTTATGAAATTTATGGGTAATGCTTTAGTTCTCAGTCCTCAACAATGATGCCTTTTGTCCTATGTTCAGAAGTGTTTTGGAAGCCTAGATCATCCTTATTCCAGGTTAGCCCTAATTCTAAGGAAGTCTGGGGAAGCAAGATAATTTGAGACCCTGTCCCAGTCTTAGTCCTTCTATCCTCTACTCCAAGTCTAGTGGGTCCCTGGGGTGCTTGGGGGTGACTTTGCCAGTCCCAACTCACATTGCTGGGCATTTCTCCTTGGAGGGTAGAAGAATCCTACTCCTTAGGGGACACCTTTGACACTTTGTGGGGCTAGAACCTCAGCAGGGCTAGTACCGACTTACCTGAGGTCAAGGATCTTCTTGGGAAGTTGTAGCTGGTTTACCTCTCTCAGGAGTGTCCCAAGCCAATCACCCAGAGGCCCAGTGAGTCTTATTTTCAGAAAGACATCTTAGAAGTATTTTGAACTGTCCAGTTAATTGGGTACATGAATTTTCTCAGCATCTCAGCAGAATTGATTGCTATCTCTCTTTTCAAATCAGTGTGAATTTTGATTTACTAATTATTGGCTATTTGTTTTTTTATGTATAGTTTGATATTGATGTTTGAATTCTGTTCTCCCATTTCAGACTGGCATAATACTTAATTTAAGACTCCTAGATAAGGTTTAAAAGGGAAAGAATCTATAAGAAGTTATGTCCTTCACTCGTTCTACCATCTAAATATCTAAAAAACCTAATGACTTCTCAGAGGTCAGCAGTACCCAGAACACTTACTTCTCTGATGGCAAAAGGATGTGGGTAAGCTGGGAAACTGAACTTGGATTGTTCCAGGCCACTGCATCACTATGGGGATTTTTACAGAGCAATTTCTGTTTTAAGGAGCACTTGGCAGGCATGTTTATAGGTCACTTATCTTAACAATTCTTTGAGTATGATGATTGTTTTTCCCCACTTTGTTACAGATGAGCAAACAGCAACCACAAAAGGATAATAATATTTAGATCCTGTCTTTCACATTCAAAGATGACACCAATAACTGAGAAGTAGGCCTTGTGTTTTGAATTGTTGTTATTTAGCATCATGGTGAGATGATGAAGTTATTCTTAGTCATTTATACCATCTACAGGGTTTCGGGGTTTTTTTTTTACCTTTCTTTAAATTTTTTAAATATTGAATATGATCTTGGAACAGTTTTCTTTAGAAAGCTTACTACCATATGTGATAATTGGTTCAATGACCCTGACCTTAACCAGCCAGCTTTGACCCACAATGGCAAATAATTTGCTAAAGGTCATAGAACACAATGGCAGTAAAGCCTGTATGTAGGATTTTTTTTGGATTAATATTTTAGACCTGTACTGTTTGTCTGTTGAGTCATGCTGCTAATAATGTTTTTAGGCTGGCAGGATAAAGTTGCTTATATTTCAGTTGTCCAGCTTCTGTATGACTGGAAGGACCTAGAAAATTTTAAAAGCCTAAGGTAAAATCTCAGCCCCTGATTATACAACGAGACTAATTTGTGCCTAGTTAAAAATGACAGTAGAATGTTACTTTTCTTGGAACTGGGTCATAGGTCATTGCCAGCTTCTAAGCAACAATTTTGCAATTCTGGTCTTGGGGGGGGTTGTTATTGTTTTTTGTTTTGTTTTGTTTTGTTTCATCCACAGCAAAATCTACTTATAAAAAATTTGCTGTCAAGTCAGTCTACCCTTGTAACAGCTCCTAATATTAAAATTTTAGCCACAGTTCTCCTCCAAAATTCTCCTCAAACTCTTACCTTCACTTTGGTTTCTTGTGTCCAGTAACATCTTCTAATATAGAACAGGCATTGAGCTGTAGAAGCTTTACACTAGCTTTAACTTTGTGGATTTAACTATAACAATGGTAAGAAAAAATAAAAAGGGTGATATTAAAGTCATGTTGATAAGTGTATCATGCTATTCCCAGCTTATAGTTTCCGTGGGAAATTTAAGTTCCGGATGAATGAAGTGACAGATGCACTCATCTGTGACCTTACAGACACACTTCTGGGGCAAACTGAGAAATGACTGAAGACAGCATCCTGGGTTACAGAAGAAAAACAAATGTTAAGCACTGAGAAAAGAATTGGCAAAAAGTGAAGGGTCAGGGTGGGATGGGATGGGGAGAGTAGTGGGAAAAAAAATACCTCCAGCAAAATGCCAGACAGGGTGGTAAGAAATTTATAGAGGTGCTGATGGTTTGGGGATTCTTGGGGGCATTGATTCTGTTTTATATTGTCTTCACAACCCACTTGCCCTGCTTACATTAAATAATTTATTATAGCAGCAGGCCTTCCTCTGGTTAGTTTCTTTTTTTACAACTTTTTCCTTCTCATCTCTGGGTCTAATCAGAGGCATATATAATAGTGTGGCTGCTCCAGAGTACTTAGGAAAACCCGTGATCAATAACACTATGCTACATTATAAACCCATGACTGTACCTTTCTATTTTGCTGTGTTCTTCCCTGTTGTATTAACTCGGTATCTATGTTTTAAACAATATTTTATGAATCTTTGCACAATGAGACTTCTGGGCTTATTCTTCTTGGCTGGAGCTATCTTTTAAGCAATCCATCATTAGAACACCATTAATCTAATGATGTATTTATTGCTCACTATTGCAGCACTGGCAAGAAACCCAGTATAGTTCTAAAAATTTGATTAAAAAGAAATCAAGTTTTTTGCAAGGCGTAGCCATCCAATTATGTTAGCAGCTGCCAAGTATATTTTATGCTAAAACACACACACATATTTTAAGTGAGCAAAATATGATCTTTTCAAAAGCTTTTAAAACATTTTACTCTGAAGTTAGTTAAATGAGAAGATGCCTCATAGGCCCTGGCCAGGTAGCTCAGTTGGTGAGGATGTCATCCTGATATGTAAAGGTTGCAGGTTTTTTTCCCATCAGGCACTACAAGAAGCGACCAATGAACACATAAATGGGTGGAATGGCAAATTGATCTATTCTCACCACCCCATCTTTCTTGTTCTCTTTCTCTCTCTCTTTCCCCACCCCTTCCCTTCTCTCTCAAAAATCAAATTAGAAAGAAAAAGATGACTTGTAATTAGAAAAATCATGAGTGCACTCCCTGTCTCATCCAAAATTAAGGTATTTTTTTTCAGATTATATTCCTAGACACTAAAATAAATAGATCTACTTAATTGATAATTTTAGTGATAAGAACTAGCTCCCGGTCCTTTAGCCATCTTCAAGATAATCATTACAAATCAGAATGAACTTAAATAAATCAATAAATAGTAGTAGAGTATCTATCATGGGTAGTGCCTCTTCTCTGCTTAGTAAACTCAAAATGCAGTTCAAGTATTAGTGCCTGTGGGAAGGTTTTCCATGTCCGTCTTTGGCCTGCTTGTGTACAGCCAGCAGAGCCCTACCTCCTCTGGACAGGGAGCTCCTTAAGGGCAGAGGCCACACCTTTCATCCTGTAGCTTCTCAGGAAGTGGATCTAGGCGCACTACAGAATTTCAAGAGAACGCTTGGAAGGCCTTAAAAGAATATGGCAAAGATATTCACCGAAAGTTTGAATGGTAGCAGTAACTGAATCCCAGTGCCAGACTTTCAGCTTTAGCACCAATCTCAGCACTTCTTATAAGTATCATCTATTCCTGCCTCCTCATCTTCAAAGTCCCTCCGCTTCATTCCTGCCTTGCCTCCTTCTCTCACCACCTTGCTGTTGTGTCTTCATCAAGAATATCTTCAACTGGCTATCTCCCTAGCCTAGTCCTCCTCCCCTGGTTCCTTTTTTATTCCCATATCCATCCCTTGTCATGTCTTGAAGAGGCAGCTAACCCGTGGGCCCCACTTTGACACATGGGACATCCTCGCTCTCATATCTTTTGAAGTCTCGGATGGCTTGGCCTTTCCCCACCTAGTGGAGGTCACTAGGTACCTTTGGCTGTGGGAAGGTTGGGGGCCTTGGAGGAACAGGACGGTACAGAGCCTAGAGGCTGCTAATAGCCAAAGCTCAGCATAATGGGGAAATGACATCTGTTACATGAAGCTTTTTGAAAAATAAAAATTCCAGCAGATTTTTATTTCGGAGACTAACTTTCGTAATGCTTTTCATTTATAAATCTCCTTTTGTTCAGGAAGTGCCCCCTGACATAGTCATTTTTATGACATAATCTGATGGCTTAGGTAAGCACCAGTTCTTACTCAGGGCTGAGTTACTGAGGTCATGTACAGATCGTGTGTCCAGGTGAAGTTTATGGATCTGCTTGAATTAAGCATAACTGCCTGAGGCCGGGGCCATTGGGATAGCCTTTTTTGTAGGTCTCCGCAGGCTCTAAATGACTATAAGAGATCAAGGACCCCTATTTTCAGTCTCATCTGGGAGACTAAGCCTCACTTAACATAGGTGCCTTCTTCTCATATCTGTCAAGAAAATATCATTACGAAACTCAGTAATTACCTCTAAAAGATATATAGATGTCCAAGGCAACAAAGAAGATGAGCAACCCTGGATTAGGTCATGGATTCAAACACTGGTTTCTTCTGGATCTTGTAAATCAGGAGCACCTATTCCTGCAAATCCAGGGCTTCTGCTTTCACGTAGGAGCTGGGTGGGGCCTGGGAGGACTTGAGGAAGGCTCAGGCGAGGGTTGGTGGCAAATGTCTGTGGAATACGAATGCAGTGCTCGCCCCCTTCCCTGCAGTCAGTGGGGTTCTCCCTGTGGTGCATTTTCTCATGTTTGCTTTTAGATGTCCCCAATACCAAATCTTCTTCTTATACTTTGCAAGTATGTTACACAAACAGAGATTCTCACAGAAAGTTCTCATCCTTAACATACACTCCCTAATTTCAACTTTTCTTCTTCATTTAGCCCCACCTTCCAATGATGTTTTCCTTTCTTTCACATTCTCCTTCTGTTCTGGTAAGAACTCTACTTCAGGAAAGTTCTATCATAATCAGTGTCACCATTAATCTTATCCCCGAGGAAGTAACTGCATTTTTGAACATTTTCGAAAGGTTTTCTTACAACATTCTAGTGTATTTTTTCTGATGCTAAGAAAAAGATGACAATAAGGTGGCTTCTCCTCTGGAATATTACATGTTCTGACAGCCTTACGCAGTGCGAAAGTAATTAGCCTCACATAACCTCCGTTTTTACCAGCCTTACCATGCTTGCCAGACATCCCCCTTACCCTCCTATTCATTCTTACCACCTCCTGTGTCATTTTAATCATTAAGAAACAAGATCACAAGTCTCTACTAGCAAGAAATATTCATCACGACCAAGGAGAGGACGCTTTCTACAAAAACCAAAACAGGTACCCGCAGAACGGGAAACAGAAGGGCAGGGCTACTCTTGATTTCTTTAAAAACGGAGCATGTAGAGCAGGGGTGTCAAACTCATTTTCGCCAGGGGCCACATCAGCCTCGTGGTTGTCTTCTAAAGACCGAATGTAACTGTAGGACTGTATAAATGTAACTACTCCTTAACACTTAAGTGAGAGCTTGGCACTGTCGCCAGGTAGAAAAAGGTGCCAGGCCGGATAAAACAAGGTGGAGGGCCAGATTCGGCCTTCGGGGCCTTGTGTTTGCCACCTGTGATGTAGATTGATGTGCCTTTCCTTGGGAAGGCCTTACTTCATTGTTCTAATTAACCATGGCTTATGTCTCTTGGGTTTATTGCCTTATAGCAATTGTCGATAGTTGTCACTTTTTTCTCTCCCTTTAGAATTATTTCCAGTGAGTTTTAGTTTTCTCTCCTGCAGTTATTTTATTTATTTTTGGTATTTCAGGTCTCTTTTCATGATCTTCCTCTTCGAGCTGGGTTGTTTCTAACCTCTCCAGACATTCTTCTAGCACTTTCCCACCCCTGACAACATCTCACAGTTAGGTACCGGCCTCACATTGAATGAATTTCCATTTTTGCTGCAGATTAGTAATGAAGACACTAAGTGGAATTCTGATAGTGACCCTTTCAAGAGCTAAGGCACCATTTATATCCTGTTTTAATTATGGTCTCTTAGAAAAGTTTCCCATTATAATGTTCACCCCATTTTCTAAGTAATGTTTTTCAAATACTATACGAAATTATGAAATCTGTGTGCATTACATTTCCTGCTCTCCATTATGTGCTAAATTTATAATTCTATAATTTTCCAGTAGGAAAATGCTTATAAGACTGGAATGGTTAATTTAGTTTCAAGCCATACTGCTTTTTTGCCTATTGCAAACCATTAGACATTTAGATAGTCTTTCTTTGACTTCATTCCCAACCCCCACATGCAGCTCTCCAAATAGTAATTCCACTCCATCCCTTCCTTCCACAGTCAGTTATTATCTGTGATTTTTTTGGTAAGATGGGTACTGTCTTTTATCGGTCCCTAATATTTTCAACTTTAAAATAATTTTACATAGCTGGAAAAAGAAAACACAGGCATTGTCCTTTGACGATCATGGTGTTTCCCTCCTTTTTTTCAGGCATGTCTGCCTCCTGACTACAAATTACAAAATTGCACCTCTGCTCTGGAGTGCTTCTGCCCCTTAATCCTCTTATCCCAGTGGAATGTGAAGCTGCTTCTACTTCCTTTACATCTGCCCTGTGCCCGGGATCCGTGCTAGTCATACACGGTCTCTGTTGAAATTCTTGTAATTGGATAAGGCCTCACAATTGGTAGCCTTCTAGAACAAAAGACCAATGAATGGTGTACTTCACTTAGGTATTGGGAAGGGGAGGAACAGATGTCCTAGGCAAGCAGGAGGTAAAAGTCAAAGTTTTTAAACAGATAGAGAAAGCTAAATAAAGATAGACCATTTTGGTATCAGCCATCTATGCCAAAGTACCATCTTCTGGCTGTGATTTCTAGGGTGTTTTCTCCTTGGGCTTTTCTGGTTGACTGTTCCTGTGTTGCCAATTAAAATTCTGTATCATCTCATATGCACAATTGTTGGAGTTTACTGAGCTGAAGTCAGAAATCCTAGTTCCATTCCTAGACCATCCCAGAGACCCCCCAAAAAAAAAGTGATGTTGAATGGAAATGTTCTGCTAGGAGAGCTTTTCTGCACAAAACACAAGACCCCAATTCAAACTAACATGAGCAGTAAGGGAAATGTATTATCTATGTGGGAAGTAGGGCAGGTGGCAGGATTGTTTGATTCAGTGGCACAATGGTTTCATCAAGGATACAGATTCCTCTCATCTCTCTGCCTCTGTTGTCCTCAGGGACCAGTTCACCCTCAGACTGGTTCTTTTCTTGTTTGCAAGATGGCTATGGTCATTCAGACGTCACTGGCAGGCATGTCACTATCTAGAGCACAGAAAATGGATACCTCCTGCCAGGCCTCTTTTTGAAGAATATGAAAACATGACTAAGAAGAATCCGAGTAGACCTCTCTTCTCTTTCTCATTGATCAGAACAGGATCGCATGCCCATCTCTAAATTGGTCTCTAGTGAGAAGAGCGACCATCATTGCCTGAGGGAAAGAGGAGGTGAATTTGAACAAACTCAGGATGCTGTTAGTAGGAAAGAAGTATTGGGTTGGCCAAAAAGTCCGTATGGTTGTGTCAGTAAAATAAAAGACACGTTTTAATTTTCACCAATAACTTTATTGATTTGGATATTTTGAGTATGTTGTCTAGCTCCCATGCGGTATAACATCGGTTATCCTCAATTAATGTCTCGATTTGATCGCTATCAACTTCAACTCATCTACCTGACTGCAGAGTACCATCCACTGAGAAATCTTCAGCCCAAAACTTCATAAACCACTTTTGATACATTCGATCGGTCACAGCACCTTCTCCATACACTGCACAAATCTTTTTCTGCGTTGCAGTTGCATTTTTACCTATCTTGAAATAATAAAGCATGATATGCCAAAAATGTTGCATATCTTCTTCCATCTTCAATATTAAAATGGCTACACAAAAATTCACCAATTTTGGTAAGTTTTTTTCTTAAATTCACGCTGGTATAACAGTGGTCACCACACAATCTAACAAAATTTTTCGAATGAAGTTAAAGACAACTAAGTGCTACTAGAGCCATCTTATAGAAAAAATCAAATGAACTTTTTGGCCAACCTAATGTGTGTGGGAGTGAGCGGGCAATAGATGTTGGCAGGCAATTGTAAGTGTCTACTACGTTTTGCGACTTGGAAAGTAACTGCAAAATTCCCCTTCTGACTGCTGTGTAGTTGGTAGCTACCTCAGTGAACTGCGTGAGCTACACATTCCTGGACACAAAATGTCAATGCTGATTTGACAGGGAGAAAAAAGCCACAGTGAAGACTAATTGAGGATAGAGAAATGAGCCAAGGTCAATAATTATTCTGATTAGAACCACAATAAACCCTAATAAATCTGAATGTATTCATTTACGTCTATTCGTACTCTGTAAGTAAATGATCTTTATTGAGTGTGAAAGAGTAAAATAATTTGCTTATTTCTCAATAATTCTATATTTCTGATATGTTATTTTGCAGTATAGGTCTATTTGACTGTAAAACTGTTCATTAACTTTGTTTACATATCACAGCATTAACAATCATGATAATTACTGCCCTGACTGGTATGGCTCAGCGCGTTGGGTGTCATCCCACAAACCTAAAGGTTGCAGGCCAGGTCCCTGGTTGGGGGCGTGTAAGAGGCAACAGATGAATGCTTCTCTCACACGTTGATGTCTCTCTCCCTCTCTTCCCCTCTCTCTAAAAATAAATAAATAAAATCTTTTAAAAAATAATAGTAATTACTGATGATTGTAACTGGCCATTATTTATTACGCGCTCTTTTATAAATTAGGAACTTAGCATCCAAGAGGAGCTAGTGATTTGCTTAGGTCCCATGGCTACTAACTAAGTGGATAAGCTAGGATTTAGGCTCAGGTTCACCAGCTCATGGCCCTTTTCTGCTTTCCATGGCTTCCCTTCGCCTTACAAGATTGTCCCAAAACCGATACAAGGCCTAAGTGGCTGAGCCCTGCCCATCTCTTGACCTCATTACTTGCCGTCTTGCCTCATTCCAATCACACTAGCTTCCTGTTGTTTTTTTTGAAAAGCCAGTTCCATTCCCACCTCTGACCCCGTTCCCTCTGATTGGATCACACGTTCTCAGTTTGTCTGGCTAAGTCTTTTCCATTAAGGGCTCCGTATCATGGGCACCTCTCAGGACTGTCCCATCTGATCTGTTTAGAAGGCCCCCACTGCCCACCCCAGTTCTCTGTTTCCTCCCTATTTTTGTGTTCTTTATGGTGCTTGTCACAATCCTATTTTGTGCACCTGGTTTTGCCTTTCTCCTCCACTCGTAGATAAGTTCCATGAGGGCAGAGACCCTGGCTGTATTCATAAAATGAATGAACAAGCAAGCAAGTTAATGAAGAAATGAATATTTAGCAGTTTTGACATCTAATAATTCAGTCAGTCTTTATTACTTACAGTGGGAGTAAAGTAGGATGCCAATTGTCATTTAAGTTGAGTATATGTATTTTAGCTTTTTTCTATAAAATTTGAAAACTAACAAAATTCTGTTTTTCTTTCTCTCTTTGAGGGTAAAATAAGATAGAGATATCAATGTTATTTAGAGAAAAGATAGACTTACTAAAGTAGAATTACATGAGCTCAGAGAGCTTGGTACAAGAGGGAAATTTGAGTAATACTTAATTTAACTTTAGTTGTTATATTGATTCTAGTTTTAAGGATGCCAGCTCCTTTAATTGAGTATAAACCCTTAAAAAGATAAATTATAAATTAGCAGAATTATAATTGCGTGATAATTTGCAATAGCAAATTCGCTTAAAATAAAACTGTTTTCTCTGCTTACGAATTATTTTTCATTTGAACTCACATATCTACTAAAATGATTTGTTCTTAGAACTCAATTATTCTTAGGACATTATAAAGGTGCAAATTGAAAAATAGCCTTACCTCACATGTTAATTTGAAAGGAATTGACAAATGAAGCCAAACAGCCTCCTCTGAAGTCCCCTTTTTCTAGCATTCAGCTTGGGACTTTTCCCCCTAGAGTACGTGCTTTTGTGTTAATTCTTTCCCTGTCATTCTGAGGGTGGCTTGGTCATTTGCTAAATAGGTTGTGAACCTTCTTTTTTTTTTTTTTTTGAGGCTTGTTGTGTGACTTTACTACTCAACTAAATAAATCATCATTTCAACTTTGACAAGAACGTCACATTTCCCTCCTAGCTGCTCCACTGTCCTGGATCCTTACCCAGGGGACCTTGTGAGCTGCAGAGTCCTTCTCCGTGCAGATTATCAGTCTAAACCCCATTGACACTCTTCTGCCTTCTCAGGTCCCCACTATCACAGAAACCTGGTAGAACCACCTACTATGAAATGTACTTCTAAGCTAACCCTACTGTATCAGGTTGCTGAAAGCAGATCTAAATTTTAAAGTGAGTAGAATACATCCATATTTCAGAATAAGTTTTAACCTGGTTCCTTCCAGATTGTTTTTATGTTTTGCATCAGCAACAAGTCAGAAAAAAACTGAAGGGAGAACTCTGAAAGGAAAAAGGATGTTTTGATGTTCACATTGTACTTTCTTCCTGAGTATATTGGAGGGGACCTCCTTCTTCCTCACTTTATAACTTGGGTAGATAGGGGTATATGACTGGGTGAGAACCCATCAAGACCCAGGTAGCAATAAGATCGGTAATTAAAGGGCTGGATCAGTGTATCATTATTAAGTTGGACAGGTGCATGGTCTATGTAAGCTCTTGAGAGCCTGCCTTTAACAGGGTAGTTTTCATGTGCAGTAGATTTGGGCCTTTAAAGGCTCAAAAAGACTTTTTTTTCTTTCTTGCTAAGCTGTGTGGGTTGGAAACAGCATGAGGTTATGGGAAATGTATAGTAAAAGCAGTAGCAATGAGAAAGAATCCCTAATGGGTACGCACACGGCTGGAATATTTCCTAAGTGCTTGGGGTGAGGGGGTGGCAGTGAGGTTTCCTTGGCAGAGGCAAAGTAGAACATGTGCCTTTTCCATGTGTGAACACTGTGCTTTGAAAGGTTCTTTATGATTCACAGAAGCAGCTGCTTTTGAGCTGGTATAGCCACAGAGTTTTGGAAATTCACTTAAATAGGTGTATTGCAGGCTCCTGACATCTGTTTTGGAGATTTGGTTGAGTGATTAGAATTTGCTTATTCATA
>PVKM010029080.1:0-17939 GCA_004027735.1 Carollia perspicillata | reverse complement strand
AAACCCTACCTCTTTCCCCCTGAAATTCCCTCCCCTCTCCCTTCTGGTCACTGTCAGCCTGTTCTCTACATTTTAGTTTGCAGTATATTGAAATTGTTTTTAAAGTTTAAGAGAACTGGTATTATTTAAAATAATAACCTGTTACCTTTCTTTTTCTTATTTTAATTTTTATATCTAAAATATAGACTCACAGTATTGGACATTAAGAACTGCTAGAATTAAGACACACTAAAAATGAAAGCCCATTGTTTTGACTAAAAATACATTGACCTTTAAGTATTAATTTGAGTAGAAACTGTTGGAAAAAAGTATATGTACACATCTAGTACATACATTTAGATCTGAATATTTTCAAGAGTAAAACCATAACTTTAAGAATTCTATTATGAATGACAGATACATTATTAATGTCAAGCATAATACATCAGATATTCCTTGAACTGAATATTCAAAAGTTTAATAGAAGTTATACAATAACTAATTTAGAATCCGGTAGGCATCAGTGAACTTCCTGAATAAATTATTATTACTTACTGAGAACACAGAAAGTAAGGGTGGAAATCTGTAACCATAATTTTCAAGGATATTTGTTCATGAACTACAAATAGACAACTCCCTTATTAGAGAACAGAAATTATATATACACAAGATCCAATGCAGCCACACTCTCTCTCAATGCATAAATTATTCTCTTGAGAGTGAGACAGGCATCAGAATAGCATTAACTACTTTAAAATATGCCAGTGCTGATAATGTAGCCACTGATGTTACCTAATTTTATTAGCTGTAGATTTAAAAGAGACATTAGACAACATCCCCATTTTGTTTTATTTTTTATTTAAGTCATTCAGTTAACATTGGTTAATAAAATTATATAGGTTTCACTTGTAAAGTTCTATAAGTTTAAAGGTCCAGAAATTAAGTCAACAACAGGATGTGACTTGCCCAAAGGGATAACTACATAGTAACTGAAATGCAAATAAAAGTCAAATATCGCAGCCCTTAATCCAGAGCTCATTGCACAAATTCACATTGTCTTTACAGTGACCAGTGACCCCAGGAGTCTGATGTATCTGGCACTACATGGACTGTATTGAATACGACAAAAGTATAACCTATTTTGAAAGTTCTTTCTCCATAATAAGATAGGAAAGACACACAGACAATCGGAAGACTCTAGCTTCCTCAATCATCCTCTGTGTCTGCATAAGAAGTTACAGGAGAAAGGAAAAATCACTCGCCTCTTGCATTGAACAGAAAGGTAAAACTAAAAAAATAGATCATCCTCTAGAAGTGGAAGATAGGCAAAGAGAATTTATTTATATTGCATGGGAAGTATCTAGCTCTTTCTCAACAGGACAAGATCTTTAACATTCTAAATTATAAAATCTTCATGATAACCCCAACATACTAGCTCAGGAAACATAAAATTACATCATCTGCCAATTTTTTTCCTGAAATAAAGGAAAAATGGTCCTCCAATGTCAGTTTTCACACACACTCACACATACACAATTAGGTACTTACTGAGCTGTAGAGATAACCTTCACCATTCATGGCCACATAGAGGCTGGCCTTCACCCCTTGGATGGCCACCACACGCAGGCCCACGGGAATCAGATTGAAGAGGGCTAGAAGGAGGAAAAAGACAAGGCAAAAGAATCAGTGATCTTTTGAACAAATCATCTTTTTTATTAAGATGATTCTTAGGAATTAAAAGCTATGAACTAAATTAATGGGGGGGAGGCAGGGAGGGAGGAAGAGAAGGATGGAAGGAGTGAAGGAAGGAAGGAAGGAAGGAAGGAAGGAAGGAAGGAAGGAAGGAAGGAAGGAAGTCTGTCTAAGGGTTCACCCTTAGAACTCACCCTTCATGTCTCTATGCTATCACTATGTAGTTTCAGGTAAACCACATAAACTTACATATAATAAAGGGGTTATATTACAAGGATCTGAGAGCGCAAGATCTCAGCTCTGCAAAATGAACACATATTCAAACCATGGAATATAAGATGTTTGTTTATTAACAAATAATTTAAGCCAATTTTTTTCAATAGTGGAATGTACTTGTAGTCAGAAATACTAATAAATTATGATCTTTGCAATACATGCCACAACTTCTTTCTCTGTTCTTACCACTGTCCTTGCCCTACTGAAATAAAAAGTATTGTACAAGACCTCAAAGTCTAGGTGGGGGAGAAAGCTAAGACATACGGAATCATCTGAGACAGTGTATAATTTATTTCTATAATTAACTGTAATATATGCATTCTATATATATTCTCTATGTTATAGAGTTCAGGAAAATGGAAGGTCTGTGTGGAATGAAGTATTCAGGAAATGTCGTACAGAGGAGAGGGGACCTGAGTTGACACTAACAGAAAGGGCAGCAATTGAGTGAGCCAGGAACAAAAGGACATTTAGTGAGGCAGTAAATCAGGTGGTTCTTCGGGGTAATGGATGTATACAGGAAGGGACTGCTGGATTGGAGGATTTATTTCATATTGTGGAGAAATGGAAAAGAACACCATGTAGATAAAGTATAGATAAGTAACTGAGACTCTGGCATTCTAATCCTAGAGACCTAGACTTTTCTAAATAGGCAACAAGAAGTTGCCATACAAAGAGTCAAGAAGCAAGATTACAAAAATGCGTCATACTTGCAGACAACATAATTTCTAAACCTACCACTCAGAGGCTGCATGGTTTTGAGCCATTCATTTAACCTCTCTGCTTTAGCTTTTCTGTCTGTAAAATGGGCATAATGATTCTTACTGCACAGAATTAATAGAAGAATCAAATGCATAATCATGTTCTTGAAAGTTTTTCACAAAAAGAGGTGTTCTCTCTATGTGAGTTATTTGTCACTAATATATTATTTTCTGCATGTCAAATAAGGTTAGCATAGGATCTAATGTAAAAAATAATGTTAGCATAGGATCACATATCACTCCAGCAATATTTGAGTTTATATTCAGGAGGCTACGTAACACTTTTAAAAATAACACTTCATATTTGTGTAACACCTAATTTTTGAAATGTTGATAATTCATTATCGTATTTGACCCGCAACCATAAACACTAAGAAGGGTTTGGGACAGAATGATTATCCTATTTTTTAGAAGGGCAAACACATTCAGAGAGATAATCTGGGTTAAACAGCATCTGAAAAAGCTTTTCTAGCTCTCTAATGGAGTTACCTACCCAAAATATCATATTTCCCCCTTCTTCCCTTTTAAGTTTAATTTCTCCTAATATCTGTTCTTACTTTCCTGTGAGGTTACAGATGATTAGCTATTTCCTTACACACCCTGCCTGAGCCATTTAGCCAAATGGCTATGGCCTCAGCACTGGCAAATAAGATGCAGACTGAAGGGTCTTTGTAGGTGTCAAGTCTCCTTCCATATACACAGCTTGGAAGTGCCCCTTGCCTTGTTCAGGACCCTATACCTGACTGCTGGAACAGGTGTGTCGCGGCTGCATCACCCAGACCATGAAAACAAGGGCTCCTCCTGAGAGAGTGGTGGTGGGTGAGCTGGAAGGAGTTTGATTCCTGAGGACTTTGTAGAGCAGTGGCACCAACTGCCCACTTAATTACCTACGTCCAGCATTTATGTGAGAAAATAAGTTCATGTTATTTTAGTCTGTGAAACAGAGTTAATCCTCATCCTAACCAATAGAGATTGTTAAAGAAAACAGATTTAACATGGGTGATACAAACTAATATAAGATTCTTCATACTTGGTAAGTAAATGCATCAACTAGAAAAATAGCAGGTTCAATGACAGTTCTCATGAAAAACATAATGAAATCCAAAATTGTGCACAATGTCTTTCTAAGGTCAAGATTTCCCAGGAAAAATGCAAGAACATCATTTGGCTAAAACGGAAATTTTTTAGAAAGCAACTATAAAGCTTTACCTATCTGAGGAGAGTGAGCAAATTACTAAAGCTAGGCAGGGAAAAAAGCCAAAAACTTGTATGAAAGTTTTAGATGAAACATGAAGTGATAATGGCTTTAAATTGTACACTTTAGGAGATTTAACAAGTCCATAAAAAATCAGTAAACAATTTGGAATTAGACTATTTACAGGTAAAAGCTACAAACTGTTCTCTTTGGGAGGAGCTGCATTTGCCTCCTAAATTCTTGAGAAGCAGATAACAACTTACCATTATCTATTATTTGTCTTCAGTGTAGCACCCCGCTCTAGCTCACAGGAGCCCTTTGCTACTCTGAGAATTCCTCCTTTCTCCACTCTTTCCCCTCCCCCTCAAAGCCACTGTCCTAACCCACAGCAGCTAAGCCACACCATTCAAGTACTTTGCTCCTGCACATACCATTTCCCTTCTTACAGTTTCTAGTGATTGATTCCTCGTCATCTTCAAGATGGAGTCAAGTCTTTACTCCTGCCCTCAAAACCCTTTACAACCTGGTTCCAATCCACATTTCTACTCTCTCACCTGTGACTCATTCCACCCACCATAATCAGCTTCATAGAGATTTTTCCATTGGCTAAATCCCCCGTTGATAAAGATGTACTATACCTAGGCTGAACTATTTTTTCTCTTTTTTCCTCTATTAAAAAAGCCTAGTTTCCCATTTCTAAATTTAGTCAACTCTTTTCATCCTTTAAGACCCATCTTATTTATCTGATCTCCCTCCTCCTACCTTTTAACCTCGTGTTTTTTCTTACTTCATTCCCTAGGCTTTAAACATCGCCTTTCCCCTACCTCCAGGTTAACACCCAGCCACGCTTGAAATGACACACCAAATGCCTAGTGCTTTGCCTCATTTCTCACTTATCCAAGACCTGGATCTACACTATATTTACAATTTATCATTTTCTTCCTTAAAATATATGTTTCATCTCTTAAGCATATCTACATTTTGAGATCTCCAAAAAAAGAATCACATCTAAGCCATTATTTGTATAATATAGAGAGAAGGCAAGAAGGAAGGCCTAAGAGAAAGAGAGAATAACAAAGACAAGAAACAAAGACAGAGAGATTGAAAGAGAGAATGAGGAGGGCAGAATATATTCTATTTGTATTCAGGATCCCAGTAAACATTGGCTGAATAAAGACTGCAGTTGTAAGTCAAATGGAGTCCAAGCATCTAATCTGACATTTGAATATCTTCTCAATCTTGTCCTTTCCGAAAGGACTATCTCATTCTACATCTTTATGTAAATCTCACACTTATCTTCTTTAACTGAAATAATGAAGTGGGTGTTCTAGGGACCCATAAACTAAACTCAATCATTAAAGCCCAGGGAAAAAGATAATGAGGACAAGGGATAGTTTCTTCAACAAACAGTGTTGGGAAAACTGGATATTTACATTCCAAAGAATGAAATGGGACCCTTATATCATGAACAAATAAACAAAACTCAAAATGGATTAAAAATCTAAACATAAAACCTGAAACTGTAAATATCCTAGGAAAAAAATAGTAGAAAAGCTTCTTCACATTGATCTTACCAGTGATTTCTTGGCTATGACACCAGAAACAGAGGCAACAAGCAAAAATAGACAAGTGGTTCTACATCAAACTAAAAATCTCCTGCACAGAAAAGGAGGCAATCAACTGAATAAAGAATGCAACCTGCAGAATGGGAGAAAATATCTGAAAACCATGTATATGATAAGGAGTAAAAACCCAAAATATATAAGTAATTGTTACAACTCAATAGCAAATAATAATAATAATAACCCAATTAAAATAGGCAAAAGATCTGAATAGACATTTCTCAAAAGACAATATACAAATGTACACAACAGATACACGAAAAGTGTTCAACATCACAAATAGTCAGAGAAACACAAATCAAAACCAAAATGAGGTATCACCTAAAACCTGTTAGAAGGAGCACAAACAAGAAGGAAAGAAGGAAGGAAGGAAGGAAGCAAGGAAGGAAGGAAGGAAGGAAGGAAGGAAGGAAGGAAGGAAGGAAGGAAAGATAGACGAATGTAACAAGGGTTGGTGAAGATGTAGGAAAACCAGAACATTTGTGCACTGTTGACAGGAATGCAGTCACTTATGGGAAACAGTAAATTCCTAAAACAATTAAATATGGACCCACCCCCAACATATGAGCCAGAAATCCCACTCCTGGGTTATATTTCAAAGAGCTGAAATCAGGATCTCAAGAATATGTCTGCCCTCCTATGCTCATTGCAGCATTATTCACAATAGCTGAGATATGAAAATAAGTACCCATGTGTGGATAAAGAAAGTGTGGTATAGATATATAATGGAAAATTATTCAGCACTTAAAAATAAGAAAATCCAGTCCTATACAACATGGAGGACAACTGGAGGACATGAAACTGGATGAAAGTGGAGGACACTATGCTAAATGAAATAAGCCAGTTCTAGAAGGACAAATACTGTGTTACTTCACCTCAATGAACTATCTAAAATAATTGAACTCATGAAAGCAGGATAGGATGGTGGATGCTAGAAGCTAGACAGAAAAGGCAATGGTAGATGTTGTTCAATGGATATACTGTTTCAGTTACACAACATGAATATGTTCTAGAGATATGCTGTACAACATAGTACTTACAGTAAACAATATTATATCACGCACTTAAAAATTTGTCAAGAGAGTAAATCTTCTTAACACACACACACACAAAGCAAAGAAAAGCAAAGGCATGAGGAAATTTGAAATTGGTGGGTATGTTCATTACCCACCAATTGATTGTGATTATGGTTCCATGGCTATATGCATATGTCCAAATTCATAAAATTTTATACATTAAGTATGTACATTTTCTATATCAATTATAATTCTATAAAGCTGTTCTTTAAAAAGGTAATAAAAGAAAATGGTTAAAAATTAGTAGATGAATTGCACTGATATACTCAGTCTTGCCTGTATCTATGTACTTTGTTATGTAAATTTGCAATGGTCTAGAAGGATATTCTGCCCTATCTCTTGATATTAAGCTCGGCCATGTGACTTGCTTTGGCCAATAGCATGTTAGCAAATGCAAGCAGAGTCTTGAGAAAGAACTCATGCATTCCTATTTGTGCCTTTCCTCTCTGTCACTGCATTAAAAACAGGCACAAACCAACCTACCAGCCCCAGGAAGAGGATGGAAGGCACACAGAGCATTACAGAGTGCCTCAGTAATCCTGCCAAGGCCATTCTGGATTAACTGATAGGTAGCTGACCTTCAGATATATAATCCAGAAAAGATCAGTAGAGTTGCATCACCAATCACCCAGAAACAAGACATAAACCCTTGCTGTTGCATGCAATGAAAGCTATTTTATTTGTTAAATTATTTTGTTCACTAGATTGCACATATAAGTGAGATCATATAGTACTTTTCTTTTTCTGACTGGCTTAGTTCACTGAGCAATAATAATCTCCATGTCCATCCATGCTGCTGCAAAAGGTAAGATTTCCTCCTTTTTTTTACGGCCACATTGTGTATGCCACTGGGTAAATGTACCACAGCTTTTTTATCCACTCATCTATTTGACAGGCACTTGGAATGTTTTCAGATCTTGGCTATTGTAAATAAGGTTGCTATGAAGATAAGGGTGCATATCATCTTTTGAATTGATGTTTCAATGCCCTGAAATGTTATAATAAAAAAAATCCTCAAATTTGATTATAATCCTTAACATGCAGATGCAATTACCAATGATGAAATGTAAAGTTTAAATAAACTTTTATAAATTAAATAATAATGATGAAGGATCAATTTTGATTACTCATGATACAGGAAAAACTGAATTATTTTTACTACAGAGAATGTATTATAAAATTATTATCAGATGAAAAGGTGTTCAAAAATTATAAATACAAAATAATGGAAAAGATTTGTAGAGACTCAAACAGCTAATTAAAGTATTTTTAAATTTCTACAGATTATATAATCTTTGTGATAGCTTTAGCTTTTAAAATGTACTGTTTTCCTATTTATTTTTTTACCCCACCCACTTTTGTACCTAATTTTCGTTTCATTGTGTTATATTTATTTTCCAAAAGGGGTACCCAAAATTATGTAAGCTTTAGGACCTACAATACTTATGTCAGTCTCAGAATAAAATTTAAGTGGAAGGAGAGAATGAAAGAAAGTAACAAATGAGAAAGGAAAAACTAAAGAGATTATATTAGTTGAATACCTACTCCCTTTTTTTGCATTTTTTTATTGTTGTTGAAGTACACTTGTCTCCATTTTCCCCCCACCACTTCCCCCTCCCCACCCGCCCCCACCTCCCACTGAATGCCTACTTTTTTTTCAGACATCATGCCAGGCATTTTGACATTAAAAAAATCATTTTTAAAATAAACTAAATATATGACCACTTCACTGTATTTCAGGGATAAAAATCCTACTCTCTTTTTGTGTAAAAAGTAGTTAAATAAAGGGAATGAAAAGTGCCATCCTAAACATTTGTATAAAATTCCATGGCCTTAGTTAGTTGAATTCTCATATAGCAAGCACGTTATAAATATGTTGATAATAACCCTGCTTCAAAAGTCAATTATTCTCTCCACAAATACTTATTATGCACTTACTATATGCTACATGTCATGCTCAGGCCAAGGAAATAGATGCATCCAACCAATGTGGTCTCCAAGGAATTATCCTCCTCCATAAATCTATCTGAGGCTCCTAGTATCCTGCGGACAAGTTGAAGGCACTGGAAACTTGTACCATTATCCTCATCGCCTTGCATAGCATCTTGGTCGTAGATGTCACTACTCAATATTTGCCAAGTAAATTATGAATCAGCAGTGGATCTCTTTAAGCTTACTTAGTTACACATTTTTCTAGGTCACCTTTCCATAATTAAGCATTAAAGGACAAAATGAAGATAACATTTACCACACATGAAGTTGAAAGGGAAAGCCAGAAACCCTACGTGATACAAAAAGTTTGAGGGGCAGTACGCACAGGACGCATAACACTGCTGTGCGCATGTGAGTCTGCGCAGGGTGAGTCGGGTTTTGTGGGAATGAAGAGGAAGAGAGGCGTTTGGGGAATCTGCTACACCCAAGACAGTACACACATTGTAAAATTATATTGTACCAGAAAAAGGACTTTGTAAAAGTTCTCTGTTCTTATTCAACTCAATTTGTACCTATTCCCCACACAAGTTATTCCAGTGACAATAGGGTGGTAATTCAAAGCACATCAGAAAGTACCTAATGTGACAACCAATGAAGATGCAAAGAAGAAAAAGGAAGGGAGGACGAAAAGAAGAGAGACAAGGAGGGAAAGAGCTCATTAACAGTTAAAAGCTGTTAAACAGGTAGGTCCAGTATCTTCCCAAGAAACCTCTAAGAACAGACTCTTATTGCTTGTAATAACGAACAGCTATAAAAAAGTACAGTTGTATTTGAAAATTCTGGGTTGAATTTGCTGAATAAGCAATGAAAAGTGCACTTTATGACCCACTAAATAAATACCCAAGCAAATGTGCAGTGGAGGATACTGAGAGAGGATGGAGCTGCTGGGGAGGATAATCTGCCCGCTCGATACAAGATGGTCTTGAAAATTCAGTGCCATTCCCCATACTTCAAAGTGTTCTCTATTAAGATCCTTCATTAGAGGTTAAATAATGTCATACCCTGAAGTCAATACGACATTATTTCCCCTTTAATACTAGAGTGTCTTGAAAAAGCAAACATTTGTAATTGTAATATTTAAAATAATATTTGCAGGCCATTCAATTTCCCATTAGTCATGGGATTAATATTTAGTCTGGCATTCATTTATCATTAACTAAGGTCAGTTTTTCTCCTTCTTTGTTTTCAACAGGAAAATAATCTTAAGGAATGGTTAACAAACTAGGAGATAGTCTGAGTTTTTAAATCCTCCAATATAAAAGTGGCTACACAAATCATAGTCCAAAATTATTCAATTTTAAAAAGCTAAAAGCTATCACAAAGATTATAAAAGCTGGGGCATAATAAAATATTTTAATTAACAACATGATGGATACAAGCCAATACATTACTTCTACATTACTTTGTATTTATATTCTTTGAACAGCTTTTCCTATAACAACAATTTTATAATATAATGAGGCAAATTAATTGTTCCCTCATCTGAATTCCACAGCATTCCATACACAGCACTTACCACATTGCTTTTTCATATTCGTGTATTTGCCTAAGTTTCCCTGCAAACTAAGAATTCTTTCAGAATATAAAATATTTTTTTTATCCAGACTGTGTTGTAGAATAGAAACCTAAGCAATGTGGTCAGTAAACTTAATTCTCTCAAAAAAAGCTTTTCTTACAGAAATTAAGGGAAAGATGTGGTTGTCCCTAGTTCTTTAGTTATTAAGTCAAGGAAACGAGACTGGGGCGAGGACGAACTTCAGGCCAGAGGGCAGAGCTCTAGCTCAGGACCCCTTCTCCTAAGTTCAGCGGCTTTGTGACCTTCGTGACTTGAAGTAAGGCAGCCTCATTGACCCTTACTTACTGTCTGCTCGGAATGCTTCATTGACATTACAAAGACCAATTAAAATGAGTTTTTAAAAGCATTTGTTAAACAATAAAAGTAAAATACAAGGTATTATTACTGGCATTGTGTTTGGTGGTGGTGGTTTTAAACTTCCAACTCTAGACCATTTACACTGGGGGTGCCGGGGCAGGGAAACTGGGTCATAATTATCTCATACTTTAACTTTAATTTCTTAATATGCCATGGGACAAAAAGTAGTAATTCATTTCATCTTATATATTTAAGACCTAGAAAGCAAGAACAACTATGAATTTAAAATAAAACAATAAAAAAGAATAAAAATCAACATACTTGAGGCTTTGTTGATTCGGTGCTTTTGACTTGATGACCTATTTTATAAACAACTGGTCAAAATAATTCAACTGTCTGATTTCTTTTCCACACTTAATTTACTGATTTATGAAAATGATTAGTGGTTTAGGGCTTAAAGACTTTAAATTTTTCTTCTAAGTGTTGGCCGACAGCAAACATTCTATATTTTCTACATAGTGAAAATGAGCAAATGATGATCGCTTTCTTTGCGAAAGCTAATAGAAATGTTGGCCTTAGCTCCAAGTAGAAAACCTACTATTGGCGTTTGATCCTGATATTATCATATAACCTTTTCTGTGTTACTTCAGAGAGGTTCAGAAACTTGAATAATTAACAAGTCAATTCAATGCAATTCTTCTTTTACCCTTAAGATGAAAAATGAAGCACATCACTATCGATAATGAAAGCAAATGCCTGTCATCATTCATCCTCTGCAGCCAATTCATCTTACACAGAAGACTTGTCTCACTGAGTCCATTTGAAGGGCTCAGTGAATAGCGCAGGTGTTGTCCATGAGATCAATGGGCAAAAACACCCTCCAAGAAATCTCTGCATGTTTTTAAGCCTTGGGATTTGTGTCTTCCACAAATCTTCCATCGAACGTTATGTTGCCAAAATGGACACTGTGGCCTGTTGGGCTTATACATTAATTCATCACACATGTCCCAGACATTGAGGCATACACTTGTAATGCAGTGGTACATAAAGACAGACAGACATGGTTCCTGCCACCACATTGGTGCCAGTCTCAATTAGAAAAAAATAACTCTACATATGTACCCTGAATCCATCTTTACAGATGAGGGCACTGCAGCTGAAAGATGTAGTTTTCCTAGGGTCACTGAGTTCACCGAGGAAGAGCTAGGATGTGAACCTAGGTTCTGGTGGCTGTAAAGCTATATAAACAAATGCTGTTGTTAAAAAATAAAAGAGAAATTCTATTAACCACAATCTAAGCTGTTGTAAAGAAAGTGAGGAAAAATAGAACTATAGTAAATACATTTGGAAGTTTAAAAAATTGTTTCATGAGCCAAGCAAATATGCCCCATCCAAAAAGTATAAAATCTTTAGTTCTTAATTAAAATTACACAGAGACAAACACAAGCACACTTGCTTAAAATGGTTTAGATATGCCCAATCAAAGCTTAGCACTTCATTATCGTTAAACAAAAAAATGAGAAGATAGGTTTGCTTTTAAAAAAAAAAATCTTCACTGGGAATCTTCCTGGGCTGTAGGTAACTCAGGATGTCTATGAATGTATGAATGTGACCCAACACAAAACTGTAAATTTACAAAAAACTATGAGGTTTTTTGGTGATTACTTGTCACAATGTATTTAATGTGTGGCCCAAGACAACTCTTTTTCTTCCAACATGGCCAGAGATGCCAAAAGGTTGGATACCTCTGGAACTTAGAGAGAGGAAGGGGGAGGGGAGGGAGGGAGGAAGAGAGAGAAAGAGAGAGAGAGAGAGAGAGAGAGAGAGAGAGAGAGAGAGGTAAACATTGATGTGAGAGAGAAACATCAACCAATTGCCTCCTGTATACACACGGACCAGAGACTAAAACTGCAACCTAGGTATGTGTCCTAACCAGGAATCGAACCTACAGCCTTTTGATGTATGGAATGATGATCCAATCAAGTGAACCACCTGGTCAGGGAAAGAAAGCAGTTTTGAAAATCCGTGCGTACAATACTGAAGACAATGACATTTAAATAGTGGAAAGTCAGTGAGATAGCCACAATGAAAATGTTTATAATTCCACTCAAGGTATGTTGATGTTGACACTCACAAATTATATTCATTTCTCATGATTTAAATATACAGGGTGGGGCTAAAGTAGGTTTTCAGTTATGAGTACACAAAACACAGAGTTCATTCTTAAATTAATATTTTTAATTACTGTATTATTTTCCACACAAACAACTGTAAACCTGTTTTGCCCCACCCAGTGAATCAGTCTCATCCCCCAAATATTTTTATTGACATATATGTGGTAATATATTTTTTTAACAAATGGAGGGAGAAGTAGGATTTGAAAAATAAGATGATGACTTTTGTCATTAATTATTATTCTCTGGCTTAAAATCTCTCCTTCATCTCATCTTTAGTTACACATCCCTAGCTACACATTTTATTCCCCAAAAGCACCACATTTCACTTATCGCTCAATTGCAATTGCTCCATAACTTTCACTGGTTTCCATGTCCTAAAATAGGCTGTCTAAACTCCCATTGCGACAGTTCAGGCACTGTAAAATATGGTCCGTTGGCACTTCCACACAATCTCTATGTTTTATCCACACTAATCAGCTCATCTTCCCCCAACAAGGCAGCATCTTCCTCTACTAGGTGATTCTGTGACTCCTTACCTGAAATGCAATTCTTTTGATCATGGTTTACACACTTTGTTCCTATTCTTCAAGATTCCATTTAAAATCCACTTTCACTGAGCACCTTAGCTTTTGGGGGTTTCTCATAGCTGGAACCTAGTGATTTTTCTGCATTAAGTTTTGTTTTACATAAATATTCAACCCCCTCTACTGCTCTGGGAGCAGCTAGAAGGCAAGAACTGTATTGGAGCCATCTTTGTAACCCAGTAACAAAAACAGAGTTAGCCTTCAATGTGTTACAGTTAACAAAGACAAAGTACGACTATGGCCGTCGTTTGTGAAACTCCCATCATTTTGTTGTTGTTGCCTGAAACCATGTCTTAAGAGGACATCTGAGGCTAGGACACAGTGAATGTTGTGAACATTTGGTGATGTCTGCCATGGTCACAGGAGGGGCACTTGGGGCATTTCTTTGTCATCTCCAGCTTGCAGGACTCCTTTTACAATAAAATACCACAAAACATTTCATAAAATAACAGCAATTTATACTGTACTTTAAAAATATTGCATAACTTTGTCTCAAAGGTTTTTTTGTTTGTTTGTTTGTTTTTCTTTTTTTTTTCTTTCGCTGCATATTACAACCTCCTGGGGAGGTTTTTGAGTTTTTTTTTTGTTGTTGTTGCTTTTTTAAAAAATCCGATGCCTTGTAACACCCACAACAGTTACATAAAAATCTTTATGATTGAAGGAGTTTCTTAAAAACCTCCTCAGATGATTCTAATGGACATGATATTTAAAAAACAATTTTATACTCAATACTTCTGGTCCTTACTAAACCTGACCACCAGTCAGTGGGCCAAAGCTTACTGTGGGGAGATCAGGCAGCTCCTGCAGCTTATTGGAAGGCAGAATCTGAGGCCACATCCAAGACCTACTGAGTCAAAATTTGCAGTAACCCCAGATGATTACCATGCACTTAGGTTTGAGAAGCACTGTTCTAGATCAGTTGGTCTCAAAGTATGGTCTTGTAAACTTATTAGAAATAGAAGCCCTCCACCCCCAACTCAGATAGGCTAAATCAGAAATTCTGGATTTCCGGTCAAGCTGGAGCTACAGGTAAACACAGCTCTCCTTGCACAACCACAGCAAAAATTACAGCTGGACTACAAAACAAATGCCATCCAAAATCGACAGAAAATCAAGCTGCATGGAAGTCTGACAACCAGGGAATTAAAGATGTCACATGCATCCAGATGAGTAGGATCCTAGGGTCAGAGACATCATAAAAAAAGGAACCCATGGGCAGTCCCACACCCACATGTGGTGGATAAAAATCAGGAGGGCTATCTCATGAGCAAGGGAGCCCAGCCTACCCCAGACCACCCAGCCCAGGGTTCCAGTGCCAGGAAGATAAGTTCCCATAACTTCTGGCTATAAAAACCAGTAGAGTTTGGGGTTATGGAGAAAACTGCAGGATTCTCAGTAGTCTCTTATTAAAGGACCCAAATGGACTTAGGACTTATATAGTGTCTCTGGGCTTCACAACTGGGGCAGCAACTGGAAGGGCACCAGTGGCATGTGGAGAGAAACTGAAGTGTCTGGTGGCATCAGGGTGAGTACCAGGGAACAGCTTCTTCCTGGACAAAACTCCACAGACCAGGCATAGGCATGGTCCCCTTTCTGAGCCCTCCCCGACACAAAGACACAGAGAGGGAACAGCATATCAGAGACTCCATCAACCGGGTTCACACGGGTTGCCCTGCCCTGGCGATTACCTAAGCTCTGCCCCATCCAACTTACAGGTGTGCTTTTCTACAGTAAGCCACGCTTCTAAGACAGGGGGTTGAAGCAGCCCTACCTAATACATAGAAACAAACACAGGGAAGCTATCAAAATGAGGAGACAAAAAATACAGCCCAAATGAAAAAATAGAACAATACTTGAGAGGGAAAAACCCTAAACAAAATGGAGATAAACAACCTATTAAAGATAGAGTTCAAAACACTCGTTATTAGGATGCTCAAGGAACTTATTGGGTACTTCAATGGCATAAAAAAGACCCAGGCAGAAAGGAAGGTTACACTAAGTGAAAATAAAAATAAAAACAAAAACTTTTAAAAAAGAAACATTTACAGAGAACCAACAGGGGAGTGGATGAAGTCGAGAATCAAATCAATGATGTGGAACACAAGAAAGAAAGAAAATGCAATCACAACAGGAAGAAAGAATACAAAAAAACAAGGATAGGCCAAGGAGCCTCTGGGAGAACTTTAAACTTTCCAACATTCAAATCATAGGGGTGTGGGAAGGAAAACAGAAAGAGCAAGAAATTGAAAACTTATTTGAAAAAATAATGAAATAAAACTTTACTAATTTGGTGAAGGAAATCAACATACAAGTCCAGGAAGCATAGAGAGTCCCAGACAAGATGGACACAAAGAAGACCACTCCAAGACACATCATTATTAAAATGCCAAAGGTTAAAGATAAAGAGAGAATCTCAAAAGCAGCAAGAGAAAAGCAGAGAGTTACCTACAGAGGAGTTCCCATAAGACTGTCAGCTGGTTTCCCAAAAGAAACTGTGCAGGCTAGAAGCGACAGGCAAGGAGTATTCAAAGTGATGAAAAGCAAGGACCTGCAACCTAGATTACTCTACCTAGCAAAGCTGTCATTTGGAATGGAAGGGTATATAAAGTGCTTCTCAAACAAGATAAAGGAATTCATCATCACCAAGCCATTATTATATGAAATGTTAAGGGGACTTATTTAAGAAAAAGAAGATCAGCCCTGGCTGGTGTAGCTCAGTTGATTGAGTGTGGGCCTGCGAAGCAAAGGATCACAGTTTGATTCCCAGTCAGGGCACATGCCTGGGTTGCAGGCCAGTTCCCAGCAGGGAACACACAAGAGGCAACCATACATTGATATTTCTCTCCCTAACTCTTCCTCTCTAAAGATAAATAAATAAAATCTTTAAAAAATACATTAAAAAAAGAAAAAGAAGATCAAAACTATGAACATTAAAATGATAATAAATTCACAACTATCAACAATGGAATAAAAAAAGAAACTAAGCAAATAAGCAGAATAGAAACAGAATCATAGATATGGAGATCACATGGAGTGTTATCAGTTAAGAGGGGAAGAGGAGAATGGGGGAAAAATGCAGGGACTAAGAAGTACAAATTGGTAGGCACAAAATAGACAGGGGGATGTTAGGAACAGTATAGGAAATGGAGAAGGCAAAGAACTTAAATGCATGACCCACGGACATGAACTAAGGGAGGGGTGATTTCTGGAGGAAATGGGGGGTATGGGTAGAGGTGGACAAAGGGGGGAAATTAGGACAATGGTAATAGCATAATCAATAAAACATATTTTAAAAAGAAATTCTGGGAGTAAGTCCCCCAAATCAATCATTTGACAAGCTCTCTAGGTGATCCTAATGCACACTCAGACATAAGCAGCAATAATCTAAAATAAATCAGTGTTCTTACACTTAAATGCACTTTGAAATCACCTATTTCATTTTAAAAGGATACTGAGGTCTGCATTCCATCCTCAGAGATTCTGCTTTTAATGATCTGGAGTAAGACTTGGGCTTCAGGTTTTCTAACTTACTCAAGTGATTCTAATGTGCAAAAGCTTTGGAGCCATTGTTTGGAGAACTGGGATACAGGTGAGAGGTAGACTGTCTTCCTTTGCATCTTGATTGTACTCTCCCTGTTCTGATTATTAAATCAAAGGAGTGAGGACAGACCATGTGTAACTCTATTCATTTTAACCCTCTCAGAGGAAAATTCCAATTGCAGTGAGGTTTAATCCTGTCTAAATCAGACTTCAATTTAATTTCCCCAAAGATATGAAGGCTGGGTCTAGAGCCTAAAAGAATGCTGAAACTGAAGATAAGTTGCAAAAAAAAGGCCTGTTCTACAATTCTTCAAAGCTCTACTCAAGTCCTACATTTCCCCTAATATTACTCTTGATCATATTTCAGCTAGTGTAGATTTCTCCTCTTTAGACTTTACAAAGCATTTCCTTCCCGGAGGGTAAGTGTGATGATATATACTTTAGCTTTTACACACAATTCTGACTTTGCAGAGGAGAAACTATGGCTTTCAATGTGCTAAGCAAATGGCCCAAGTTTATAGAGCTTCTAAGTTGAGAAGTGCATATTAATACCCATAACTGCCACTAAAACCCTATGGGCTATTCACACACCACAGTGCTTCCCCAGCTACCAGCACTGATCCCTGGTACACACAAAAGGAACAATAAAAATCACGTCTTCTGTCCATTCCTAAGTAAGAGGGACCAAAGAGGAGCTTTATTTAGGGTCTTTTAAAAAAATCAAATTATAATACTATGGAGTCGGCTTAGTAATGCAGTACAGACACATTTTGACATTGGTTTGCTCCACTTTCTGTCTCAGTGCCAGGAAAGCAGATGTTCTAAGTGCACCCTCACTAAATCTTGGCTGGATGCCCGCTTGTTCAGTAACATTCTATCTAGGCTACTGAATAATACATGAATACACACATACACACACACACACGCACACACACACACACACACACACACTACACACCTCAAACTTCCCAAGTCAGAGCTGTGAAATAGGAGAACACATTACTTGAAATCTTTAAAATTGTTTTTTAATGGTTTACTATTTCCAAAAAATTGTTTTGAAGTTTAAATACATCCACCATATTGGAGAAAAATCCTCTAAGTTTCATTTTTAGCATCACCAAAGCACACCACCATAATATTTTATACGTAAATGACAGTCCCTTCTTAACACC